>BLSH010440354.1:754011-799018 GCA_018402905.1 Glandirana rugosa
AAATATATATATATATATATATATATAAATATAAATATAGCCATATATATATATATAAAAAAAAATAAAAGATTGTGGGATCTCTTATTTTGCCGTCAGCAACGTTATGAAACAGTGTGGAATAAACGCGTCGCCAGAATGTCCGCGGAAAAAAAAACAACTTTTAAAAGTGAAAAAACTCAACTTTTTTTATTCTGTTTCATTTCAATCGGGTTAAAAAAAGATATAACAATTGGTGAAGTTATGATACGTGAATCTTGGGAAATGATGGTCTGGTTAAAAGTCAAAAGTCACGACGTACAGCGTCGCACGACCGCGCAATTGTCATTCAAAGCGCAGCAGCACTGAAAACTGAAAATTGGTCTGGTAGTAAAGGGTTCTAAGTGCATAGTATTGAAGTGGTTAACAATATAGAAAAAAATTGGGCTAACTTTACTTTGTCTTATTTTTTTCAACTCAAAAAAGTGAAAATTTTCAACAAAAAAAAAGGCGCCTGTAAGACCGCTGCGCAAATAAGGTGTGACAAAGTATTGCAACGACTGCCGTTTTATTCTCTAGGGTGTTAGAAAATAAAAAAAAATATATATATATATACCGATATAAATATAAATATATATATATATATATATATATAAAATGTTTGGGAGTTTTAAGTCATTTTCTAGCAAAAAAAAAATGATTTTAACTTGTAAACACCGAATCTCAGAAAGAATTAAAGCAGAGCCTTTATAACCACTTTAAACTTATATCTTCTCTTTTGCACAAACCTATTCTTCAGACCCTTGGACAGTTCCTTTTGCTAGAGATATCCTTGCAAGGCGTACTAATTAATGAATTTCAATAAACATATCTTGCTATCTCAAAATAGCAACTACCAGAGAAAATACGATGGATTGATAAAAAGGACGGAATCTCTAATACTTTAGAATGATACTAAAGTATTGTTTTTGTTTAAAAATAACAAACATGTTCCACTTACCTCCTCTGTGCAGTGGTTTTGCACAGAGCAGCCCAGATCCTCCTCTTCACGGGTCCCTCGCCAGCGCCCCTGGCCCCTCCCTCCTGCCGAGCACCCCCACAGCAAGCAGCTATTCTTCTGATTGTCTTCAAGGGGCAGGCTATGATTTGGAGAGGGTGTGTACTAGAGGCAGGCTGTGATTGGTAGTGTGGTAGCTGAACAAACCTCTAAATACAGGCATGCTGTACTTCTGAATGGCCAGCCAAAGAATGAAAAAAGAGATCACGCAAGCACGGATCAGCTTCTGTGATTTGTGTGGTCAGTTTAGAATAGCGGTCTCCTGGTGCTGGATGCGGTCCTTTGCTTGCCTTTATCTGCCCCTGGGGCACTATTACTCCAACTGATACCAATTATTGAACACTATTCCTTCCACTAAAACCAATGATAGGGAATTTTTTACTCCCACTGGCTACATTCTGCCCCCTAAATCCTGAAGAACAGTAAACTGGCACCCTGCTTAGAAAGTTTGAAGACCCCTGGTTTAGAACAAGGAAGAATGGTGACTGGCAGACTCAACCAAGTATTTCAGATGTAAGAAGTACATGAATATGATAGAGACTAAGACCCCATACACACTATAAGATTTTCTGAAGATTTTTTCCTTCAGATTTACCAAAACCATGTAGTGCAAGGGCTTGCCTGATTGCATACAAATTGAAACTCTTAAGGTTTGCCCTCATATTATATGGTTTTGGTAAATCTGAAGACAAAAATCTGCAGAAAATGTAATAGTGTGTATGGAGTCCAACTCTCTAAACAACTGGCCAGTATATTGTACTTCAGACTTTAGGGGGGGCAGACTGTGGCCAGCTGGAGTGGACATTTTCCTGGCATCAGTGGAAGTACACATCATAAACATTTGGTATTGGGGGGAGAATAGTGCCCCATCATTGGTATCATTGGGAGGAATAGTGCCCCATTGTTGGTGTCAATGGGAGAAATAGTGCCCCATAGTTGCTGTCAGTTGCCAGAATAGAGTCTTGTATAAGTAGTGCCCCAAGAGCCGGATAAAGGTAAGCAAAGGGCTGTGTCCGACCCCTGGCCCGCAATTTGGAGGCCACTGATTTACTGAATATGTGAACACGGACATAAAAACATATTTAGGGTAAAAACAAATTTAAAATGTACTGATGATATTGCACATTTTGATCAAAATCCATGTTCTCTTTCATCTTGGAATATATATGCTTTTTATATGTAAAAAGTAGAAAAAAAATAACCTTTGCTTCAGTGGACTGCTACTGATAAACACTGGCATGAAACTAAAGTTAGAACGTACACTCCATTGCCCCTAAGGAAATCTGACAAAAACTGCTTTTTATAAAGACATAAAAGTGCATCATGTGCAACATTTTTTTTTTTCATAAATGAATGTGGTTAGTAGAACAGTCTGAACTTTTTAGTGGGGTCACTAAAAAGGACAACATATACAATATAATTGGTTAAATGGCAAAAAAAGAGATTTTTTTTTTCTTTTGTGTCACTAAAAATAGAAATCTAAAAACGACAACATTGCAGGCTTCTACCTTCCCCGTGAGAACGTGTATTCTCGTTAAGTGGCTGATCAAACTGACTAATGGCGTACCTTCTTTCAACCAACCAGCTGTATGAAAACACTGAAATTAAATGGAAACCGATCTGCAAATGCATTATTAATGTGTGTCTTGCAATGGAAGAATAAGAACAATGTAAGGTGCATAATCGGGTTTCAAAGGAGGCCTACTGATGCAATCTCTGTTTTAGACACAGATATTTTAATGTCACATTCAGCCAGTTTTTCATGAAGAACACCAGGAGGTTGTTTTACTTTCGAGGCTTTCCATCTGGCTACACATACAGAAAGAGGAGGTGTGCCAGGTATCAGATATCTAGCCTGAGGAGATGGAGAGCAGCCAGGGATTTCTGCTGCATCCAATTACTGTCACTATCTGCTGGAGAGAAAATGATTAGGTAAGAGAATACAAAGGGAAGCCCACATCTTAACCTCTATGGTGCTGGGAAGCTTAGTCAGCACGGTAGAGGTTGTACAATAACATTGCACCAATGCTGCATCATTAACCGTCCACCAAAGGATGCAATGATGACTTGCACTAAATGCAGCAGCATTATAATAAAGTCTAATGATTAATAGGCCATTGAAATGTACAATATATGTACTGAAAAGAATTCCTTTTAGAATATTGGCAGGTGGAGGTGTGTGTGTGTTTCTTCTACCTTTCTTAAGATGTGTATAGTGAGTGACAACAGTGATAGTCATCTAAAATGTAGTCAAATATCTAGCAAATAAATAACAGTGAGTGAAAAACAAACAACATATACAGTATATAAATAAAAAAATATATGTGTTGTCTGTCCCCAAAAATTATTGTTATTTAGTGTCCATATGATTTCCTCGAAATCTCAAAAAAGTTCCATTACAATGTATCCACATAAATGTCCAAAATCAGAAAAAAACAGTGTGTCCAAAACGATTTGTTGAGCCAACAAATGAACAAAAGTGCACTGTCCCCAGGTTTCCTGTATTTAACATCCAGTAAAGTGCTTCTGTGTTCCACCAGTGCTCAAATATAGAAAATGATGGCCTCTTACCAGATCTCCATAATCTCCAAATTATAAGAGATCATGGACAGCGTGAGATTGCAGATCCTCCTTCCACCTCCTAGGTTCAAGCTGTACATCAACGGTTCATGGAAGCAGATCTTATGTTCCACCACAGACAATCTGTAAGAGGCCATCATTTTCTATATTTGAGCACTGGTGGAACACAGAAGCACTTTACTGGATGTTAATATACAGGAAAACTGGGAACAGTGCACTTTTGGTCATTTGTTTGTTGGCTCAACAAATCGTTTTGGACACAGTTTTTTTTCAGTGTTTTTCTGATTTTGGACATTTATGTGGATCCATTGTAATGGAACTTTTTCAAGATATTGCTCAATAGATTTTGAGGAAATAACATGGACACTAAATAACACATTTATGGGGATAACACATATTTGTTTAATTTACATATATATATATATTTATATATAGGTTTGCTTTTCACGCACTGTTATTTATTTGCTAGCTTTTCAGCTAGATATTTGACTACATTTTAGCTATTACTGTGGTCACTATTGATTTAACCGTTTATACAGACAGCACACTAAGGCTCGATTCACATCTATGCATTTTGCTTTTCAGCATTTTTGCAGTACTTTTTGCTGTGCTTTCTGCATTTTGTTACTAGGCAAATTTAAAAACGCAAACGCAGCACTTGCATTTTACTTGCATGCGCATTGAAGTCTATTACATGCAATATGCTGCATTTTGCAGGAAAAAGGCCCCAGACCCTTTCCAAAAACGCAGAGGCACAAAAATGCATTGATATGAACATGTTCCATAGGAACCCATGTTAAAAAAAATTCCCTGCATTTCTGCAGAATGCATCAAAAATGCATTCGTGTGAATGGAGCCTTAGGGCTCATTTACACTTGCTTTGGTTTCCTTCAATGTACATTAAAGCTCCTACTGCTTCAACAAGCTATGATGTGTTTTTGATGCTCGGTGATGTTTTGATGAGGCTTCGGTGGTGGTTCAGTGGTGCTTCAGTGAGGCTCTTTTGAAGCTTAGTTGAAGCTTGGCGGATGCCCTGTGTGTATGTTGATATCTCACACCTGCAATTTCTCCAAAACAAAGCGAAGTTAAAGCTGAATTAAAGCCTCTCAAAAGCTACAGGTGCTTCAAGTGAGCTTCAAACAAGCTTTGTCAGAGTTCTAAGGAGGCTTTGAAGATGCTTTGAAGAACCACTAAGGGCTAGTTTACACTTGCTTCAAAACAGGGCTCCAGACACGCTATGTTAAAGCTCTCTTAACGCCAGTCAAAGCTTGTGTCACTAAATAAAATGGTTAGCTTACAGCCCTGTTTACACCTTGCGTTTGCTTTGCTTCGGATTCACTTCAAAAAATATACCCCATGTCACTTTAGTGGTACTTCAAAGCATCTTCAAAGCCTCCATAGAACTCTATGACAAAGTTTGCTTGAAGCTCACTTGAAGCACATGTGGCTTTTGAGAGGCTTTGATTCAGCTTTAGCTTTGCTTTGTTTTGGAGAAATTGCAGGTGTGAGATATCAACAAACACACAGGGCATCAGCCAAGCTTCAAGGAAGCTTCAAACGAGCATCACTGAAGCACCACCGAAGCATCACTGAAGCACCACAAAGCCTCATCAAAGCACCACCGAGCATCAAAAACAAATGATAAAAGCTTGTTGAAGCAGAAGGAGCTTTAATGTGCGTTGAAGCCGAAGCAAGTGTAAATGAGCCCTTACACTTGTTTTTTGATTTATGTTTTTTTTTCAGTATCCAGGGAATTTTTAAGTGCAGCAGTCTGTCCCAAACTGTTTTAGCGCGAGGTTGTTCTTATAAGTACAGCAAAATTACCCACCATATTTGAAAATGACACTAAACTGGCACCAAATGTCAAAGCAAAAGAAACGCTTGCAAGCAGAAACAACAATTCCCTGCATAGTTGTTATTTCAGACGGGCGAACATTTAATGGCTGCACTGATATTCTCCATCCCCTGAAACTACCTGATCCACGTAGTCTTTCGGATATCCTCATCTCTGTTGATGTGTCAACAAAAGCCAAAAAGAAAGAACTTTGTGTGATCTATTTTGCCTCGTGTATCACAAAAGTATGTATCACTGAAGAATGTCAAGGAGGGCAGTCTTTTCAATATGAAACCAAAATCAAGAACACGTGGACATGACCTCAAATTAACTGGGGGGAAGTTCAAAACTAATCTTAGAAAGTATTATTTTACTAAAAGGGTGGTTGATGATTGGAATAAACTACCATCAGAGGTTGTGAGACAGTCAACAGTAAATGGCTAAAAATATGCTTGGGATAAACATAAATCTATAGTCAGACAAAGAGGTTAATGGATTAAAAAAAAAAAAAAAAAGGCAGACTCAATGGACTACTCGCTCTTTTTCTGCCATCAATTTTCTATGTTTCTATGTAAACCTGGGGCAATTTAGCTGCACCATTTAATGAATTCACATGAGATAAACAGCAATGATTTTTTATGTCTGCATGAAATTCTAGTGGTCAAGTTGTGTCTATCAAGGCTGCAGTCCATGAAGCAAAGATATTCATTGATCTACCCAACCCAATCTCGCCAGTGCATTCCGGGTGTTATCAATTTAGGCCAAAACAAATGAAACATTTCATTTGGACAATGCTGGCCACACACAAAGAGCTTTCAGGAGGAATACCAAACAACTAGAAGGTTGCAATCTGAAAGGGAAATAAAATCAATGACATCTGCCTGCACACCATACAGTCATTATTCGTGTAATATTCATCACAATGTATATGTGTTCAGCAGATACTAAAAACCAAAACCAATGAATATTATAAATCGCTTGAGTTGTAACTTTCATTTCATAAAGATCTTATTAAGTTTCGTAGTGGTACAGAGGGGCCAGAAAGGCCACAGAGCATAGTACAGCAGAGTGGTACAATAAACCAGGTAAGATACAGCAAAGGGTGTCAAACCCACTCCTCATCCTTAGAAAGGGTGTAGTGAGCCGAGTCTCTGGCACAATTATGGTGGCATCAATAGGGTAATTCCTAAGCATCAAAGAGGTGAGGGTATCCTTCACTGGTCAAGAAGCTTATGGGAAAAAAAAAGGAAAGAAGAAAAAAAAAATAACCAGTTGGAGGCCCTCCAACAAACAAAAGCAAAGGAGATAATAAGAAAAAAATAACCATCTTGAGGGGGTTATAACTTTTTAGCAAATTACCAATTCGCTCTAATGCTAGGTTCACACCTATGCGTTTTGCAGTGCGTTTTCAGATTTACAGGAATGCACTACAGTCCATTTAACATTAGTTCCTAAGGCTTATGTTCACATCTATGCTGTTTCCACTGGTGCGTTTTTTGCAAAGGAGCAGGGACGTTTTTACATGGTGTGTTTTTGGCTCCATAGACTTCAATGGAATCTCATGAAAAATGCATGAAAAACACATGTACATGACAACAAACCATGCTGCAAAACACACCAGGAACACGCATCAACTGCAACCTGCATAGGTGTGAAACTTAGCTAACAAGGTCTTGCAAAAAATATTCTATTCTGATAACTGTATGCAGCTAACTTTTTTGTAACCAAGGTGCCTAGGTGTCTAAGCCAAATTTAGCAGTGTTAGTTTCCACTGAATAGCTTGACTATATCTTTATGACTAATATACTGTACATACTTAGAACTATGTATACTATGATACAGGTTGATGAACGCTTGCTTGTTTGTAAGCATGTTTGTGATCAGGAACTGAGGTCAAACAGCATCCTGCTGGTGTTTAATACCTCTGATGGCTCATGGTACATAGAACAACTTTCCTCAGATATCACTTGGTTCCCTCATCACACTCCACGTTGTTATATGTAAGGCATAAGAAAAGATGACAAATAGTGTTCTCTGTATATTTCCAAAAGGAATAAAGTAGCAGCATAAAACCACTCACATAAAGAGGTAAAAGCAGCATATCAAAGACCGTAGGTCTGGACACCTCACCACCCCATCAATAACCAGTCTGCCATGATATTGAGAACCTCTTCCCAAATATCACCTAAGTATCTCCCACTGATATTTATAATCTCCCGTGGCACATGGTACATAAAGCGAATATCCTCAGGAATCATTTGGCTCACTCCTCATGATCAATAGTGGCATATGTAAAGCATAAAAAGGTGGACAAATAGTGCTCTCTGTCTATCTCCAATTTTAATAAAAAAAAGAAGCATGCAGAGAATATACAGAGAGCACCATTTTCCTCATTTTAATGCTTTACATATGCCAGTATTGATCATGAGGAGTGAGCCAAGTGATTCCTGAGGATAGTCATTTTATATACCATGAGCCATTGGAGATTATAAACATCAACTGAAGATACTCCAAAGTACTATTTGCCCATTTTGACACTTGATGTTTGCATGCTTTGGTGATATTTGGGAAGAAGATGTCATTATTATGGCAGACGAGTTATTGATGGAGTGGTGAGGTGACCAGACCCACAGTCTTTGAAATGCTGGTTTTATTTTTATGTGAGTGGTTTTATGCTACTTCTTTATTCCCGTTGGAAATATACAGATAGTACTATTTGACCTCTTTTTTATGCTTTACATATAACATGAAGTGTGATGAGGGAACCAAGTGATACCTGAGGAAAGTCGTCCTATATACCGTGAGCCATCAGAGATATTAAACACCAAGAGGAGATATTCTTAAACACTGTTTGAGCTCACTCTAATAGAAGGGTCATATAAGGAGGTGAGCAGCCATTCTTGCTTGTGGTGTTGGCATGCTTTGGGTGTCAATTAGGAAGAGGATCACACCACTATTGCACATTGGTTATTTTGAACACAGTTTAAGGACCTTTTTCTGGACATTTGTTGAACTTTATATGCTGTGCTGCACTATTATTATTATTGTTTTTTTATGTGAGGTGAAATCACTGAGAAAGTGCCATAGAAAGTAACATTTTTGTGTTACAATTTTGACTACCACTGTTCTTGCACTAGTTTTTAGATTTAGCGTTTGCACTGGTTATACACACTTATTGATTTATTAGAGCCAGCAGCATAACATAATGATCTTTTTAGCGGCCTATAAGGGTGGCATTCTGACCATCAGAGTGAGAGAGATCTCCCACCGACCATGAAAGTGCATTTTTACCACTGCTCCCGATGAAATGGTTTTATCTGGGGGTACCCCAAGAACAGAAAATTATTTCCAAGGGTTCCTCTAGGGTTATAAGGTTGAGAAAGGCTGGTCTATACTAAAAAGTAAGAAAAGTGTGGCCTGTGCAACATACAACAATGTGCATGTAGATCAACACGAGGTTAAGATTGTATAACACATTTCACAGAAATACTCCCATACTTATTATGTCCTGTATAGATGTTGTGCCTGCGAGTTTGGACATCTTGTAGCAAACACAAGCAAAATAGTCATTGTCAAAGTGTCTGTATGTTAATCAACAGTTTTTAATTATGTGGTTTAATTATTCTTAAAAAAATGCTCAAGCACCCCTGACAGTGCTATAGTTTGCTCCGACCCATCATTGTCTATTTTGCTGGACAACATGGTCTGTATGCAAATGTGGAAAAATATGAGCAAAGGAAAGTGTAATGTAACCTCATTCTATATCCACAATACAATCATTTTGCTCTAGTTAGTTGGGTTAGTAAGGTAAAATTGCCAAAAGACAAACGAATATTCTTTACAATCCAGAAAAAAGTACAGGTCCAGAGGTATGTAAATGTATTCAGACATGTAAGAGAAGTAAAATGTCTTATTTAAAAGAGAGGGTATTTCATTTTTTTCAGCTTCTCATAAATCAGCAGACTATGAGATTTTCCCATCCTTGAAGAAATTGCAGAAACCCATTACCCACCGCAACCTTCTCAGTGACTTGTGCAATTTTCGTGAAGTATGTGTGCAATGAAATAAAATAATGGTTTCCTATTTTAAACTGACACAAGACACTAAAAGCTGGAAACCATCTTCATCCAATTACCACCTCTCAATCTGGAATGATACCCATCCTAGGCCATGTAAAAACACACTGTATACAGTCAGCCTCGGCATGTACAACATCAACGAAATGTAAAAGTATAACCACAGGGTCCAGGACTAAGGCCTCATACAAAGAGGGCATTCTGAAAATCCTCCTAGTAGCCTTTCCTCCTAGCAGCAGAGTTTTTGCAGAAAAAAAGCCTGATGCTTGTAAAAGTGTCTAACGTTTTTACCATGCGCTTAGACGCGTTTACAGGCGTCAATCACTTGGGCGTTAATTCATTTCATTGGCCAGAATAATAACTTATTATGGCCATTGACATGGAATAACGATCAAGCGCCAAAATTGCCTAGCATTAACACGCGTTTAGACATGTTTACAAGCATCAAGCGTTTTTTTTCTGCCAAACTGCCAATGCTCCTGGATGCACTGGTGTTACATCCACATTCGCGTTTATGTTACATATAACATAAACGTGATTGTGGATGTAACAACTGGCAGTGGGGTTTTTTTTTCTTGCCCCTAAACTCTCCCACCACTAAACTCTGCTAAAAGTCTATGTATGCATGGACACATAGGCTAACATGCAGGGAAGTTCAGAGGCTGAAAAGAAAAACGCCATACGCCTCTAGGAGCAGCTGTAAAAACATCCCATGTGCATGAGGTCTAAAGGGATATAAGTTATTAGAATTAGGCAGACAGTTATACCTGGAGGACAGGCAGATCATGACTACAGCCCTTTCCAAGTGTTCAAGAAATGTTCTTATATTGGAAAATGCCTATAAAGTGTTGTATAGGTGGTATCTGCTGGTCAGATTGGCCCGCTTTATCCCCACTTACTCACCTCTTGGTTTTCGTGGATGTTTACAAGAAGGTTCTATGGAACATATTTGGTGGTCATGCCCGAGGGCGTGCAGGTTATGGGTCAGAGTCCACACCCTTCTTTGTAATTTATTTCATGTTAACTTAAAAAGGGATCCCTATGAAGCCCTTCTTGGCAAATCAATTGTTGAATTACTACATTCGGAACGGCAGTTGGCCCAACATCTCTTTACTGCAACTAAACTAACCATTGCAAGGGCATGGAAAACCCCCACACTTAGCTTTGAGGTTGTCAAAACTCTTATGAATGACGTCATGGTGAATGAGAAACTGAATGCCATCCTCTCGGATACACACGAAAAATCTCTTCGAGTTTGGCAACCATGGATCACGTATACCCAAGCCTTTGCGGTTTGACAGTAGGCTTCTCTCGATTTAACACTCCTCTGGTGCACACCCCGTGGACTCTTCCTCCTTTACTCTCCTTCCTCTCTTCTACTAGTTTTTCCTTTTTCTCCCCTTTCTTTTCTTCCCTCCTACCCATTACACTCTATGCATTGAATCTATACGTTTATCAGGCCGCCAGGTAATGCCCTGGTCGGGATGATTATACTTATAATCTAAAGTTGCTTCCACTTTGACACAGAGACTCTTGATCATAAACTTTATGTATCATTATGCTAGAAACTTCCATAACCTTACTGTTTATTTCTCCTTTATACTGCTGTTCAGTTATGTTTTCTGATTGTGTATTACACAATGTAACCATCTAAATGCTGACCTGATATGTTGGATTATATGCCAATGAACCCTTTTGTAAACGAAAAAAATAAGACTACTACGTTTGCCCCAAAGGATCCTCATGTAAATCCAGACTGCATGAAAAAGATGTCCTGAGTTGCATGCCATTACTGTTCAGCTATTGATTATGATTTTATCATAAATAAAAAGCAAACTATATGTTTTAAAGCTGACGTTTAGATGTGGCATTTTTTACATAGTTACATAGGTTCAGCTTGGAAAACAATCTAAAGTACGTATGTGCCATACCTGTGGGATGCCTGTGGAAGCTGAAAATATGCTACGGTAGTTAGCAATACTACGGTGATCTTCACTATCTTCCGGGTCCTGTGCCAAGTGGCTGCCCTGCTTCATTATAACAACAGAAAATTGCTGGCTTTGCAGAAGGCACCATTCAGAGAAAACTTTTCATTTGTTTCAGTGAATGCAAAGGGTTCTATGATTGGACAAGGTGGAGAGGCAGGGCAATGGCATCACAATCTCCACCTCATCCAATAAAAGAACACTTTGAATTCACTGAAAAAATGCAAAAGGTTCTCTGAATAGTGCCCATGCCAACTAAGTGATCCTCTCTGTGCAAAGCAGCCGCAACACACGGGGCCATAAGCTAGTGGCAATCCTAGCAGCCTTACCTACTTACAGTGATTTGCAGTTACCATAGGGATCCTACGGATATGGCTCAGAAAAACGTATTAAGGTCCAAGCTGGACCAATGTAACTATTTTCACTGTGTGCTCATTAGAAAGATTTCCCTCACTTCCTGTCCATGTAATATAATTGTTTGTTTAAATCTCTTCAACAGAGACACAACAAGAGTAAAAAAACATTTATTTTAGCTACTAGAGCATTAATTAGGCAGGCCATAGATGGTGCGAATTTCTTGGGGGAATCTAAGAAATTTGTTTGATTCCCCCATCAACACAGACAGTGCTGACAGGAGAATCCCTCCTGCCAAAACATTGCATTCTTCCAAAGGGGGTGGAGGAAGCTTTCCACAATGGGAGTAGACAGTGATTATTGCTAGCATCTATAGCAGCCGCTAGCAATAATCGCAAGTGAAATCCGGCAGGCTGGTTGTACCCATCAATCAACTGGGTACCTTCATCCTGCCTACACACGATTCGAATCATCTATGGCCAGCCTTAGCTTTTTTATCATCTGTGAGCCAGTTAGAGATTTTCCCTAAATTGTTATTGGGAGAACAGTAAATGAGGATAAATCTTTCCAAAGGGACCACGGACAGCAACAAACCTGACAGGCCATATATTTTGCTGTAAAACATTCAAGAGAAGTGAGCGCTGGAGGGGCAGAGCAGAAAGCCAGTGACTGACAGACTGAGAACTGAGTGATCAGTGGTCTTTGATCACTCAGTTCCCAATGTAGAGCCGGTGAAGGGCAGCTGCAGCATCAAAACAATACTGTAGCCCTCTAGGTGAGTGCATACATTTTTGTAAACCCGTACTTCTCTTTAAATTTTTGATGATGTACTTTCTAAGACTCTGGGAATTCCAAAAGGGATGCAGAAAGTGCTGTTTTTCTTAACAAGCCAAGACTGCTCAGGTGGTTAAAATAATAGCAGAAGATACTTAGCAATCAGTTTGAGAAGCAAATTAGTTAGCGATACTAAAGTCTCGCCTTTTTTTTTTTTTTTCGTTTAAAAAAACATGTTATACTTACCTGCTGCTCTGTGTAGTGCTTTTGCACAGAGCAGCCCCGATCCTCCTCTTCTCTGGTAAATCGCCGATTCTCCTGGCCCCTCTCTCCTGCCAAGTGCCCCCACAACACGCAACCTGCTATGGGGGCACTTGAGCCGAGCCGCTGCTCTGTGTGTCCATTAAAACACACAGAGCCGCAGCTCAGCCCCACCCCCGTCTCTCCTCATTGGCTCACTAACTTTAATTGACAGCAGCGGGAGCCAATGGCACCCTGCTGCTGTCTCAGCCAATGAGGAGGGAGACTCCCGGACAGCCGAGACTCTCGTGCGACATCGCTGTATCGAAATGGGATTGGATAAGTATTAGGGGGGCTGAGGTGGGCTGCTGTACACAGAAGGTTTTTCATCTTAATGCAAAGAATGCATTAGGATAAAAAAATCATCCAAATTTAAAACCACTTTAAGCTTGCATACATTTCTTAAAAAATACAATTAAAGAATATTCCATATATTAAGAAAATGAAAGTGTCATTAAACCCACATAATTAAAAACTACCAATAAATGATGTATTACATGCTGCTCATACTCACTCAGTCACTATGAGATTTGTTTTATGCATTTTGCAAAAAAACTGTTTGATTCTGCTGTTCTGTGTCTCCCCTCCTGCCCATGTCCCCACTACAGTTGGGGATTTTGCAGAGCAGAGCTAGTGCACATGCTCAGTTTTCAGTGTATTTCTCCCCTGAGCATTCCTCCCTATCACATCAGAGCAGCTCATGTGACTATAGAGTTACACATGTTGGCGTATACATGGTAAATGACAGTCTACTCCCTCCCTCCTCCTCCATGCTCACTAACCAGCTAAACACTATGGGGGTGAGTTCTGTTAAAAAAACAAAAACACAATGAGGGTGGAGTAGTACATGTATCTAGATTGATGGAGGTTTCATCTCCCTCTTATTATAAGGCACATGCTGGAGGGGTGTGACACAGCCTGTGACTGGCAGAAATCCACCCACACCATGTTATTGCCAAAAAAGAATAAATATTTGATTTCAAATACAGTATATATTTGTATGACATATTAAAACAGCTTATTGATATTGATTATTTTTACTCTGTATTCCAAGGCTGTTATTTTAAGTTTTTTGTTTTTTTTAGAAGCTGCTCCTGCCACCGTTTGCCTGCAGATATACGACAGCAGTATATGGATTAGGAAAAAAAAGGTACTTAGATTTTTTTCTTAGACCCCTTTCACACCGGGCTGCCCAAGCATTAACAGTAAAGCGCTGCTAGTTTAGCGTTGCTACCACTGTTATATTCGGGCGGCAGTGGGGTGCTTTTAACCCCCCCCCCCAAGGGGTTAAAAGCATCGGCGAGTGGTGCTTCCGAAGCAGTGTTCAGCCGCTTCGTCGGGGAGAGAGACGGAACTGCGATCTGCCTATGTAAACAAAGCAGATTGCCATTCTGGCTGGAAGGAAGGGATGGAATTTGCGTCCCTGCAAAGCAGCATAGTATTGGATAGGTTTTATAGCAGAAAGTAAAAAAGATTGTTTTTTTTTTTTTTTTTCAAAATTGTCGGTCTGTGTTTATAAAGCAAAAAATAAAAAACTCAGAGGCGATTAAATACCACCAAAAGAAAGTTCTGTTTGTGGGGAAAAAAAAATAAAAAAATGTATTTGGGTACAGCATCGCACGACCACGCAATTGTCAGTAATGCAGTGCCGTATCGCAAAAAATGGCCTGGTCATGGAGGGGGTAAATCTTCCGGCGGTCAAGTGGTTAATGTACACCACTGGACCCAGCACTGTTAGAGGCCTGTATACACAATCAAAAAATTGTACAAAAAATACTGCGTTCTAAGCGATCATACAGTAATCTAATCGTTAGTACTCAAATTTCAAGAGCCGATCAGGACAGGTAGTGCGAAATTATCCAATGGGACAAGCATGAAAATGTTTCTTGTACAATAGCAGATCATACAATTTTTGTTTAATCAGTACAGTTCTCAATAGAAAATACAATACAGTACAATACACCACTTCTGAATTTTTATTCTATCGTATGTCAATTTTCGTAACTTTAGTATCCTTCGTTTTCAATGTGCGACTAGCAAGCCAAAAATAAAACGGATGATCATTCGTCTGATGATCTCATTGTGTGTGCCAGGCTTCAGGTCTCTCAACTTATACTAACTACTGTATATCGTCTTTTTTGATTTGATGGCCAAATGCTTTGCCCATTGTTTGTGTTAACGCATTCTCAGAACAAAAAAAACGCTAATTACCTGTCATTTTTTTTTTTTGTTCCGAACATTTACCTGTCAGTTTTTACCACCCATTTGTCGTCTATATAAACGAGACCTAATGGACTTCAATCCAAGCACACAGCAATTACACGCCAGCTTTCAAGTCATGTCGTTTTCTAACACTGACTGAACATGTGATGTATTTCATTAATAGTCCCTTTATACAATACTTTAGGCAAACCTATAACCAGTAAATAATACTCACTGCATAATTGAACTTTTCATTGAAGTCGCGGTCGTTCGCTTTGACTCGACGTTCCTCCTCTAAAAAAGAATAAACTTTATTAGAAGTTGTCATTGAAGCTGTGAATAAACATAACTAATGGACGCACTGCACACCAACAATAGCTGCTCGGGGATATTAGGGTTGGAATGCGTTGGCATTTCAACCTTTATAACCTTATGCCAAGAGTTTGTACCTTGTGCACAATTATAAGCAGCTTTCACAGTGTGGATCCAATGTCTTTTAACTAATGTGGATTAACACGGGGGCTGAAAAATTACAGCTGGACAACATTCTAACCTTACATAAAAGTCCCTTCTTTGGGCCTTATTTGGAAACTATGCCACAGGCCTACAAATCAGCCCGGCATGTGTACTCTGCACCAAGACGTTTGCTGTCAGGAAACAGAAGAATTTAGGAAAACATTCACATATGTGTGCGCTAAGACAAGTTTGATGGAGTAAGAAGACACTGGAAAGAAATAAGAAAGCTGTAACTGTATTTCTTCATTTCGGATTAGAAGCACGCTCTGTTTATGATATATGCATAGAAACAGGAGAATGCTGCAAGCTGAGCTCTGTATATGTTGTGTGTTTAATCTCTATTATTAATGTAAAGCCCAGCTCCAGGCAGAACAAAAAAATACCTTTGCAGTGGGGCCCCCCTGTACTGCAAGGGTTAACTACTCCTTAAAGCCCAACTCCGCCCAACACTTAGAAATTATCCTTGCAGTTTCCCACTGCTAGGCTTAATTTATCTCTAAGATTGCAAGCTCTAACAAGCAGGGCCCTCTGATTCCTAGTGTATTAAAGAGGCTGTAAGCCCATAAAAAAAAAAAAAAATAAATAAAAAAGCCTGCAAAACAAAGACATAATGAGCTAGTATGCATCATATGCTAGCTCATTATGAAATACTTACCTTAGAATGAACTGTTGCAGCAGTCCCCATACACAGCTGTGACCGCTGACATGTCTCCCGGAGTAATTTCCGGGTTCGCGGGCTCCGACGCTGTGATCGGCCGGAGCCGCGATGACATCACTCCCACGCATGAGCGCGGGAGACCCGTTCACGGCATGGGCCCTTAAGAAACAGCACAACAGGCCGTTTCTTCAGTGCGCATGCGCCAATGATGTCGGTGCAAGCGTATATGGTAAATATCTCCTAAACCATGCAGGTTTAGGAGATATTTACAGTACCTACAGATATGCCTTATTATAGGCTTACCTAGAGGTACAAATGGTGTAACTTGGTTTACAACCACTTTAAATTGTATTGTAACTGTACTGTCTGTCCTTAGGCTTCATGCACACAGGACTTTAAAAAAACAGCCAAAAAACGTCAGTAGCTTATCAGGGATGTTTTCAGCTTTTACCAGCGTTATATTACCACCGTTTTTTCGCGGTTTTTTTTTTTAGCGTTTTTAAAGGGCCAGCGTTTTTTTATTTTCTTTTTTTCTCAATTGATCTAAAACGTCCAAAAACGTCCGGGATTGACGTTCGTGAGCGTTTTTACATTTTTATAGCTGAAAAACCTCCAAAAGAACCCTTTGCTCTTGGGGGTTTTTTTTACAGCTCAAAATTGTTACTACTAAAAACAGTTGATAACAGCCTATGTGTGCATCAACACATAGGATAACATGATGGAGGGTTTATTGACTGTAGAAAAAACCATCTGCAGCTGAAAACAGCTGCTGAAAAACAGTCAGAAAACGTCCTGTGTGCATGAGGTCTTAAAGTGGAGCTCCTTTCAAAAGGGGAAGCTCCGCTTGTTTGCAGCCTCCCCCACTGCACTGCCACATTTGGTACTTTTTGGGGGGGGTGCCTGGTTATGACAGATACCCTCTCCCACTTCTGGCTCAGATCGCCACATCGAACTGAGCTGGAAGTTCACCGCCCCCCTTCCTCCACAGTCTTCTGGGACACATCACAGGTTCCAGAAGACTACGAGACCATTTACAAGGTGCAGTGCGACTTGCACATACGCAGTAGGAAACAGGCTGTGAAGCCGCAAGGCTTCACTTCCTGTTTCCCTTACTAGAAATGCCAGCACCTGCACCTGAATATGACTTATGAATCAGCTTGGATGAGCAAATTGCTGGATCCTTGGACAGTAGAGGTGCACGATTATTCGTTAAAAGATCGCGATCTTGATTCAACCACCCTCACGATCTACACCCAACATTTCCTCGATTCTGTGTAAACACAGGGGCGACTTGTCAAGTAATTTAAGTCGCCTGACAAGTCACGCTCCATGCAGTGCAATGGAACCGTTCTAATAGGAGTGACACAAGTCGAAAAAGGTTCCTGTACTACTTTGGGGATGACTTCAGACGACTTGCATTGTCAGAAGTCGCTTGCAAGCCATGCTGGGTCGCGCTGAGTCGCCCCTGAAGTCGGATCGCCTATGTGTGAACCAGAGCTGTCAAAAAAAAAAGGGGACTTCGGTCTGAAGTAGTTTAACCACTTAATCACTTCAATACAGGACAGACCAATTTTCAGCATTCAGTGCTCTCACACTTTGCATGCCAATTACTCAGTCATGCTACTTAGGTATTACTTAGGTATTAAATATATGGTATTTAATAACCTCTGGGTTTTTTATTTTTTGCAACATAAGTTAAAAATGAGTGAAAGTTTTGAAAAAAACACACTTTTTTTTTTTAGTTTCTATGATTTTGCAAATAAGTCATTTTTGTTCATAAATTTCGGCCAAAACCTATACTGCTACATATCTTTGGTAAAAATAACCCAAATAAGTGTATATTATTTGGTCTGTGTGAAAGTTAGGGTCCTCACACAAGCGGATCGTTCAGGTCCGCCTGTCAGTTTTTCAGGCAGACCCAAACGGACTCTCCATTGTCCTCTATCGAGCGACGGATGTCAGCACTGACATGTCCGCTGACATCCAATCCGCTCCAATCCGCCAAAAACAGAAGGATGGAAACCCTATTTTCCATCCGTCTGGCGGATTGGATGAACATGGACAGACGGTCTGTGTTCATCCGATCCTCCATAGAGGAGAATGGAGCTGTGACAGGTCAGTCTCTGCACGAGACTGTCCTGTCATCTGCCGGCTCAGCGGGGATAAACGGATGGATCCCCGCTGAGCAGCAGAGCCCGTCAAAACTGGCTCCACTCGTGTGATAGGAGCCTAATAGAGTCTACAAGCTATGGTGCCAATGATTGAAAATTGATTACACCTGATGCACTGACGGCCTATGCCATTTCTTGAGGCCCTGAAATGTCAGGAAAGTACAAATACCCCCCAAATGACCCCTTTTTGAAAAGTAGACATTCCAAGGTATTGCATTGAAGTTGTACTTTTTTCCCACAATTCTTGTGAAAGTTGAGAAATTATTTTTTTTTGCATAAAATTGTCATAACAACAAGTTATTTCACACACACACGGCATATGCATACTTCCAATTACACCCCAAAATACATTCTGCTACTCATCCCGAGTATGGTGATACCACATGTGTGAGACTTTTACACAGCCTGGCCACATAGAGAGGTCCAACATGCAGGGAGCTCCCAGCAGGCTATTTAGTAGTCCTAAGCGCAGTATTCGATCACTTTCCTTTTGATGCCGTTAGGAGTTCTAGAAGCATAAATTAGACATCTAGTTTCCTAACGAACTATTACACTTTTGAAGGCCCTGCAGCACCAGGACAATAGAATTACCCACAAAATGACCCCTTTATGACCCCATCATAAAGGCATTAGGAGTCTTTTGTACGGTTAATTTTTTTCCAAAAGTCTTCGGTAAAACGTGAAAAGTAAATGAAAACTTTTTTCACAAAGTGGTCAATTTATATGATATTTTGAACACATAGCATATATATAGCAAAAATAACCCCCCAAAAATATATTCTGATATTCGTTCCGAGTATGGCAATACCACATGTGTGAGACTTTTACAAAGCCTGGCCACATAGAGAGGTCCAACATGCAGGGTGCACCATCAGGCATTCTAGGAGCAGAAATTTCACATCTAATTTCTTAACGGCCTATTACACTTTTGAAGGCCCTGGAGCACCAGGACAATGGAATTACCCACAAAATCACACTATTTTGGAAAGAAACATCCCAACATATGTATATTCTATGAGGCATTATGAGTCTTTTGAATGTTTCATTTTTTTCCAGAAGTCTTTGAAAAACGTGGAAAGTAAATGAAAATGCTTTTATTTTTACACACAGTGGTCAATTTATAAGATATTTCTAACACATAGCAAGTACATAGCAAAAATTACCCCCCAAAATATATTCTGCTACTCGTCCCGAGTATGGCAATACCACATGTGTGAGACTTTTACAAAGCCTGGCCACATAGAGAGGTCCAACATGCAGGGTGCACCGTCAGGCATTCTAGGAGCAGAAATATCACATCTAATTTCCTAACGGCCTATTACACTTTTGAAGGCCCTGGAGCACCAGGACAATGGAATTACCCACAAAATCACACCATTTTGGAAAGAAACACCCCAACATATGTATATTCTATGAGGCATTAAGAGTCTTTTGAATGTTTCATTTTTTTACAGAAGTCTTTGAAAAACGTGGAAAGTAAATGAAAATGCTTTTATTTTTACACACAGTGGTCAATTTATAAGATATTTCTAACACATAGCAAGTACATAGCAAAAATTACCCCCCCAAAATATATTCTGCTACTCGTCCCGAGTATGGCAATGCCACATGTGTGAGACTTTTACACAGCCTGGCCACATAGAGGTCCACCATGCAGGGAGCACCGTCAGGCATTCTAGGAGCATAAATTACACATAAAATTTCATTCATACCTATCACACTTTTGAAGGCCCTGGAGCACCAGGACAGTGGAATTACCCACAAAATGACCCCATTTTGGAAAGCAAACACCCGAGGTATATTCTATGAGGCATGGGCTGCAGATAGGTACTCAGGTATCCTGATGGGCTGCAGATAGGTACTCAGGTACTCTGATGGGCAGGTGACAGGTACTCGGGTACTCAGATGGGCAGGTGACAGGTACTCGGGTACTCAGATGGGCAGGTGACAGGTACTCTGATGGGCTGGTGACAGGTACTCGGGTATTCAGATGGGCAGGTGACAGGTTCTCGGGTATGCTGATGGTCTGGTGACAGGTACTCGAGTACTCTGATGGGCTGGTGACAGATACTCGGGTACTCTGATGGGTACGTGACAGATACTCTGATGTGCTGTGATAGGTACTTTGATGGCATGGTGACAGGTCCTCTTTATTACTGGGGGGAATCGGTGTGCTTGGTGTGTACACTAAGCGGTAACAAGCTGTTACCACAATCTTCTTCTCACACACAATCGGTGTGTGAGAGGGAGAACCCGGTAACAGCTCGTTACCGTGGTTTGTTTACATCATGTGACCGGTTGTGACTGGATACAGCCGGTCACGTGGTAAAGAGCAAATTTCATTTGCTCTATACCACAGGTGTCAAACACAAGGCCCCCGGGCCAAATGCGGCCCTCTAGGCCATTTCATGTGGCCCTTGCACCTCTCCTGCAGCTGCAGGGGAGCTCCAGCCCACCTCTGGTCCTCCTCCAGACACTGTACTTTCTGCTTTCCAGCAATACAGCCAGCTTCTTCCCAGCAGCAGCATAAGGTAAGGGGGTGCACTTTGATGTAAGGGAGGGTGGAGGATTCATCTTCTGATGGTGGGGGTGACTCTTGACATCTAATGTAAGGGAAGAGGATGCTCTGGACATATAGTCTTAAAGATACAACCGGCCCTTTTATGGGCAATCATAATGCTGATGTGGCCCACAATGAAATTGAGTTCGACACCACTGCTCTATACCATGATCGGAGCTGGGCTTTGTCCGAGGGACAAGCCTCAACCCTGATCGCCGCGCTGCGCACCCCTGGGGGCATACACGAGCGGCGTGCACGTGGATCTCAGTAGTGGCCGGCTGTGATTGGACACAACCGGCCACGTGGTAAAGAGCCAATTTCATTGGCTCTTTACCCTGATCGGGGGGGGCTATGCCCCGAGGGACATGCCTGATCCCCGATCGCCGCGTACTGCAATTTTTTAAAAGACTATGTGTGTTTTTTTATATGTGTTTGTATGTGTGCATATTTATATGTATGTGTGTCTATGTATGTATGTTACATTTAATTCTGACCCATATTCATGTACAATCAGGACTGCTTTTAGGGCTTGTTCATAATAGCAACAAGAACTGCCGCTCCTCTGAAAAAATGATCAATGCTCAGATCACTTTTCAGGGGTATTTGACAAGAGGGGAAGAGGCAATAGTTCGCCTCTTCACCGGTTTTAAGCCCCTAAATGCAGCATCACCACACCACAATTGCATGCAATGACTGACTGTCTATGACCAACTCCTGTACCATATCTGCAGTCTCTGACCATCTCCCTTACCATATCTGCAGTCTCTGACCATCTCCTGTACCATATCTGCAGTCACTGTTGTCACTTCTGCCTGTTGCCTCTTCTTTCCCTCCACCAGCTGTCACCTCTGCCCCCATGTCTCCCAATGACCCTCCCATTCTCATCCCCTTCCCCACCAGGGATCACAGCCTTTTCCATTCCAACTCTCCCACCCCACAATCCCTATTTTACCCCACTCTCAACTACGCTGCCCTCACTTACCCCTCTACTCCACTACTTCACAGCCGGGTCTCTACTGCGCATGTGCAAAGCATGCTGCACTCTCACTGGCCTGGCAGAAGGGAAGGAAGGAGGAGGGGGACCAAGCTGCTGACGTACTTCAGTGCAGCGCGGTCTCCCGGAAGTGGGCACAGGGTACCTGTCAAAGACAGGTATCCGCTCCCCCAGAAAGGTGTCAAATGTGGCACCAGAGGGGGGGAGGAATCAGATTAGTGGAAGTTCCACTTTTGGGTGGAACTCCGCTTTAATACAGTGATCAGTGATAATACTATACACTGTCATTGTACTAAAGACACTGACTAGGAAGGGGTTAACATCTAGGGCGATTAATGGGTTAAATGTGTGCCTACCTAGATCACTCCCTGTGTACAGAGCTCTGTGTTGAGTGTCAACACAGAGCTCTGGGCTGTGAATGTACACAGCCAATCAACAGGTCCTGGCAATGAATCATTGGCCGGGACTTGCTGACAGGCTCCCGCTGTGTACAATCACAGCGGGTGCCAGTGGGGAGGCTCACATGTGTGCACCCTAAACCCTGAAGTAGGCAGCGAGATATGAGTGCACTGCTTTGCCTACAGCGGCTGCCCGTCAGCAGTACATTGCGGGTAGGCAGTCATTAAGTGGTTAAAGTGATATTAAAGGCAGATTTTTTGAAGTGACAAACATGTTATACTTACCTGCTCTGTGCAGTGGTTTTGCACAGAGCAGCCCCAAGCCTCCTCTTCCTGGGTAAATCGCCAGCACTCCTGGCCCCTACCTCCTGCCCCATAGCAAGTAGCTTGTTATGCTTGAGATGGGCCTCAGGTAAGTTAAGGGGGGCTGGAAGGGCTGCTGCACACAGAATGTATGGAGGTAAAAAATCTTGAGCCTTTACAACCACTTTAAGATCCCCTCATTAACATACAATGCAGGTGGCCATCTTCTAAATCTTGAATCCTTTGTTAAGTATCATATGCGGTATGATTGTACAATCTCCGTTATCTTTACCAAAACTATGTAATATGAGGATAAACCATAACATCCATACAATCTTTATTAAATCAGACAAGTCCTTATACTACATAGTTGATGGTAGCTCTAAAGGAGATTCTGCAATCAGATTTTATAGTGTATGGCCATCCTTAAGCCTAGTACACATTTTTTTTTTCGTTCAACCCAGCAGGCAAAACGAGAAAAAACTGACAGCTCAGGTGGAGCCACTGTAGTAACAATCCAATGTTAGTAAAGCGATCTCACCTGCTGTTCTATTGTGTTCTGACAGGGGACATCACCACCCTAATGTCGTGTCCCCCCCACCCCGCAATCTGGTCAGAACAATTCGGGAGTCAATCGGCATACCTTTCTTGGTGATGCCTGGTCTGTCGGATCGCCTGCTGTTCAACATTCAGCCCGTGTGTATGGGGCTTAGCATTAGACAGTGTTCAAATCTAGTTTACAAATCTAGTTCAACTATAATTTACAACTGATAATGAGATTTGCCAGCATTTTTGCTTGCATTTCCCCATGTACAAAATGGGTGTAATTGTTTTTTAACTATACGACTTTAATAAACTGAATTATGCTATTTGGATCTCCTCTGCTATCTTCTCTATGTTCGTTTATGAGTAAAAACTATAACGGCATAGCATACCATTGTGGGATATGATCGCCAAGGAGGACCACAAGCTCCAGCATAACCAGGACCGTCACTAAGCGCTTATGACTCTTATAACATAGGAGTCCATATCAGTCGATGAGTGAGTGGGGACACCGGATAGGAGCACAATTTGCACATAATTAAAAGAGACAGTGCTCGGCACTGTTGTGGATTGCACGATCGAATGTCACAATTTGAATGCATGAAGAAGCACAAGGCTATGGACTAATTCATATGTCACATGTTCTGATTTAATTTATTTAAAATAGTTGATTGTATAATTGCCTTACTTTTCACAACTGCATATATGTTGGTATTTCTATGACATTTACAAGACCAGGCAGCCCTTAAACCAGTATATTTAAGGCTCCATTCACACAAATGCGTTTTTTGATGTATTTTGCAGAAACGCAGGGAATTTTTTAACATGGGTTCCTATGGATCATGTTCACATCAATGAATTCTTGTGCCTCTGCGTTTTTGGAAAGGGTCGGGGACTTATTTTCTCGCAAAATGCAGCGTTTTACATGTAATAGACTTCAATGGGCATGCAAGAAAAACGCAAGTGCAGTGTTTTTACTGCAATTTGTGTTTTTAAATGTGCCTAGCAACAAAATTACCCCCCCCCCCAAAAAAAAAACATTAAAAAAATGCAAATCGCAGCAAAATTGCAGTAAAAAACGCGGAAAGCACACCAAAAACGCTGAAAAGCAAAATGCATAGATGTCAATCGAGCCTAGTAGTACAGACAGTCTTAATTAGAATTGATTTTTTTTTTCTTTTTTAAGTTATGTTATGTGAATGGGTACATGTAACAAATATCTATAAAAGTAGGTATTATCCAAATTTAGTTGCAAAAGTGGAATTGTAAAGGGTTTTTTTTTAAATGTTTTTTAATAACATACATATCATACTTACCTGCTCTGTGCAAGGGTTCCTCCTTTTCTGGGGTCCCCCGGCGGCGCTCCTGGCTCCTCCTCTTCATGAGACACTTTCCATGGGGGATACCCAAGCGGGCGTGATTCCGAGTCCTGCTGCTGCGTCCATTGACACAGACAGCAGGACTCGGCCCCGGCTCCCGTGTCACTGGATTTAATTGATAGCAGCGGGAGCCAATTGTCCTGCTGCTATCAATCTAACAAATGTGGACCCGAGCCAGCGGCTGGAGCTGCTGGGCTCGTCCTCGACGCTGGAACGGATTGGCTCATTTAAGAAAAAGGGAGAGTCTGGGGAACTGGTGCAGCACAGAAGGGTTTTCACCTTAATGCATAGAATGCATTAAGGCGAAAAACCTCAAGACTTTACAACTCCTTTAAGGCTCAATTCTTTAAGAATAACTTGTGTATTATTTCCCCCAACAATCATTTTCAGCATTCTTGGCCAGGAAACTGGTAATTTTATGCTCCCACTGCTGTTGACAATTATGATTATAGCTTATGGACTTGTTAAGAATTATAATTATAGGTTATGGACTTGAGCATTTAGTGCTCCCTTGCACAAATTTAGTTTTCTGCATTTCAAAAGTTTTATTTGTTTTGTGGACTTATAAATGGTCCTTGTTCATTCTTGAGGTTACTCCTGAGATCAACGCTTACTGCAGACATAAAGAGTTAAAACTGTGCATTCACCCTGGCACCAGTCCAAAATGCAGAGATGTTGTAACTGGTATGTGACACACTTGTTCTTAACATTCTCATTTATACTTTGGTTGAAGTTTGGGATTTAAAGAAAAACATACATGCTTAGCTCAATGTTACAGCATCAGAGTAATACTGCAGCCATTCCATATCAGACAGAGAACCGAGCAATCACATCTAACGGCTGCTGACTGCTCAGTTCTTGATCTGCTCCGAGTAGAGAGCAATGACTGTCAGTCACTGCTCTCTGCTGTGCCCTTTCAGCGCTCATTGGTGTGCTGGGCTGGGGAGGGGGTGGGAGCAGTGCCATCTCTTAGACGCGCACTGAAAGGCGGAGACAGCTGCCAATCAGGCAGCTGGGTGGATCCCAATAATATTGTCATTGGTTTGGCCCCATCAGCTGATAGCAGTCAATAGCCTGTTATCAGCTGACTCAGGGTCACAGGAAGACAAAAGTGATGTACTCCTGTGGCCCACAAGAGAAGTATGGCTCTTTTCAACTCCATACTCATTAAAATGTATGTCCAGTCAAAACATATTTTTTCGCGTTTATCTTTTTCTTTCTCAAAATGTAAAAAGCTATGACGGGGCAAAAGGACTGTGAGCACTGCCACAAGCCGTCCCCGTGGAAGAGGGGGCGACCGGAATACAAGATACAACCCTTTACAGGCCCGGGGGCACATAGTCTTGGGGCCCATCCACGAGAAGTCCGATCGCCCCCCCCCCCCCCTCTTCCTCGGGCATACTGTAGAGCCATGGTACTCTTGCAGGGCTGTGGCGCACTTCTGTTTTGCACTGTTCCGTTATATATATGTCATACACTGTATTTACCACTGTTTATACACTGTATCTTTCTTAAGAAATAAATTACAAAAAAAAAAACATATTTTTTCTTAATTAGAAACTCTGTTGGGATTTCGGCCTAATGCGCACTCAGTGTTTAGCCCCATTGCATGAAGCTCTGGTGTTTAGGTGCAAACTGAAGGCATCGGAGCCCCATCCAGGCTCAATGCCAGCAGACTGTAATGCTGAATTCACACCAATGCATTTTTAGTGCTTTTTGCATATTGCAGATTTGCACTGCAGTCCATTTAACATGGTTTCCTAAGGAACACGTCCTGCAGTGCAAATCTGCAAAATGCAAAAAGCACTAAAAATGCATAGGTGTGAATCAAGCCTTAAACTCAATGGGAGTCTGTTTTCAAAGCATTTGTCCCTGGGTGCATACTGCCCTAAACTTTACTGGCGCTCAGTGAACTATCAAGCCGTAGCAGCCTTCAGCCCTTCACATAGGGTGCACACACACTGGGACTGGTTAATTCGAACTATGCCAATGTTAAATTGTCCTCCCTCCCCACTTCCCCACTGGTCTGCATTCACAGTGAGCTGGAAGTAAGTGTTCCCGGGCATGCTTACAGTGGTCTATGAAGACTTCTGTGCTCAGGCATGGTTTGAGAAAAGAAAAGAAAAAAAAAAAACCTGCAAGACAATAACATAATGTGCTAGTATGCATCGCATACTAGCACATTATGAAATACTTACCTTAGAACGAGGCCCCCGCAGCCACTCCCAGTCACCCGACATGTTCCCTTCCGTGTTCACTGGCTGCGGAGCTGTGAGTGGCCGGAGCCGCGAGACATCATCCCATACATGCACATGGGAGTTCTTCGTTCCGGCAAGGGGCTCTGAATTTCCAGCCTTTTTATAGGCTTACTTGTAGGTAAAAATGATAGTTGGGGAGATAAAACTGCTTTAATGGTTTCCAGGCAAGCTTTGGAGTATTTACACTCCAAAAACTAAGCGGACCAAGAGGGTGAACCATACGTGGGCACAGTTAAAAATGCCAGTGTAAATACACACTTAGACTAGGTTCATCCTTAATCACTGAGGTGCAGCGTATCAAAGCCCCCTTTTTGAACACATTATCATGCACCGCGTCAGGCAGCCTATTTAAAATGAATGGGCTGACATGCATCTCTGCGGCCCAGGAATCTGACCTACACCCCGATGATATAGTGCCGCCCGTTACAGTAATGTGCACAGGAACTTCCTCCCTTCATCATCTGAGGAGGTAGACAGAAGTCCATGAAATGCGTCCAGAAAAAGCTCCTCCTACCATTTATGCTTTGCTATTTTTTCTCCTCTAATATATTATAAAGATGGTTGTTGATGTAGGTGACCATCAAAAGCAATAACTGGTTGCAATATGAGCCTGGTGGGGTTGAGCAAATAGAGATAAAATCAATGTAACTAATATCTTGTGTTTCATAGAAATACACAAGTAAGCTTGCTACATTTTAAAAGTACATTATCGGTCTGATTAATCTGATAGTGTTAAACTCTTGATACAGGATATAATTTTTAATATTTGCAATGTTGGTGTCTAACAATCACATTTAATTATATAATCTACACATATCATAGCTACACTGAAAATACACAACCTTAAATGTAAATAGCTTCTCTCCACCCCGAACACAGAGGCAAGGGAATGTCACCAAAAATACAGTAGCAGTTTTTACTTTGAAATAAAGGTTGTCATTTGAGTATATTCGGTTAAAAAAAAAAGCTTACTGTATTTATTTAAAAGCTAAATTAATGAAGAAATATTTCAATTTGGCCCCTTTCAAATGGGCTTTCTGATTAGCCTTTTTCAGTTTTTCAGGCTGATCTGATCGGAAGTTCAGCCTGAACTTCCGATCATGTCCATCTCCATGTCCATCCAGGTCCAGAAAAAAAAATTGTTGGACTGCATGCATTTGTTTTCCCAGATCTAAACGTTGCAAAGCTGATGTAGCCCTATGTAAACAGACACAAGTCCATGTACATCCGGCCCCTCATAGAGCCGTCACAGGTCAGCCACAGTTTGTTTTCAAAATGATGACACAAACTTGTAAATAAGGCCAAACAAACGTGAATATGTTTCATTCCTGGCTTGCACCAACACGTCTCTTGTCCTTCTCCTTCATCAGTGTCCCCACTTCCAGAGGGAGCCAAATAGATTGCCTTTACCAGCATACAGTGCATCCCGAAAGTATTCACAGCACTTCACTTTTTCCACATTTTGTTATGTTACAGCCTTATTCCAAAATGGATTAAATTCATTATTTTCCTCAAAATTCTACAAACAACACCCCATAATGACAACGTGAAAGAAGTTTGCTTGAAATCTTTGCAAATTTATTAAAAATAAAAAACAAAAAAACCCATGTACATAAGTATTCACAACCTTTGCTCAATACTTTTTGAAGCAGCTTTGGCATCAATTACAGTCTCAAGTCCTTTTTTCCCATTCTTCTTTGCAGGACCTCTCAAGTTCCATCAGGTTGGATGGGGAGCGTCGGTGCACAGACATTTTCAGATCTCTCCAGAGATATTCAATCGGGTTCATGTCTGTGCTCTGGCTGGGCCACTCAAGGACATTCACAGAGTTGTCCCGTAGCCACTCCTTTGTTATCTTGGCCATGTGCTTAGGGTCGTTGTCCTGTTGGAAGATGAACCTTCGCTCCAGTCTGAGGTCCAGAGCGCTGTGGAGCAGGTTTTCATCAAGGATGTGTCTGCACATTGCTGCATTCCTCTTTCCCTCAATCCTGATTAGTCTCCCAGTTCCTGCGCTGAAAAACATCCCCACAGCATGATGTTGCCACCACCATGCTTCACTGTAGGGATTGGCCAGGTGATGAGCGGTACCTAGTTTCCTCCAGACATGATGCTTGCCATTCATGCCAAAGAGTTTGAACTTTGTTTCATCGGACCAGAGAGTATTGTTTCTCATGGTCTGAGAGTTCTTCAGGTGCCTTTTGGCAAACTCCAGGCAGGCTGTCATGTGCCTTTTACTGATGAGTTTAAACGACAAAAAAAATGGCAGTGTGAGATCCTCATTAGAATGATGAAGTAATTTATTCCATAAAAACAATTACATGTTAAAATCTTGATGATCAGCATAGATAGCAGAAGAAAAACCATAGGACTGTACACAGTGAGATGGACGAGGAAACTGCAAGGATGTGCCTATCCTGTCCCTCTAGCCAGCATCAGGGAGATAAGGTCATGGCAGCTGTAAGAACCCATCCGGGGCCATTAGAAGGCCTATGCGCGGGCGCACGTAGCGTGTGCGCGTGCCTATGCGCGTGTGTGCACGTATGCGCCGGCATTGGCGCCAAAATGGCCGTTTAAGCCCACAGCACCCTGCAGTCAGTGCTGTCCATTCAACAGCATTACTGCACATGTGACCCCAGTGCTTTCTCTGAGATACTTCCTGTATTTGTGACCCCCGGCTTCCTGTTGGATTTTGTTTGCTTGCTGCCTGCCCTGACCTGTCTACGACTACCCTCCTGCCTGATCCTCTGTACTTCTGCTGCCCGCACGTTGCTGACCCTGCCTGTAACTGACTATCCGCCAGCCTGAACCACTTGTACCGCACTGCCAGCTTATTACCGACCTGGCCTGTATCACCACCCTTCTGCCTGCATGAGCTCCTGAGGACCTTCATCTGTCATCTGTGACCAAGTCCAGCCCTCGTGCCCCCTGTGCTCCTGAACTCCCTGTCTCCACTATCAGGGGTCCTAGAACCAGGGCCGCAAGGGAGGTTGCCCGCCGCATAATTCAGACTCAACCACCAGGTATGTGACAGCAGCTGTCAGAAAGCCCAGAATTCCTGTGTCCTGCACAAGCGCAGTCTACCTTGTGGTAATCCCTTTGTATGAAATCGGGGATAATGCTGAGGGCAGGTCTAACGCGTTTCAGAGGTTCATTCCTCCTTTTGACAAAGGAAGAATGAACCTCTGAATTATTCCATTTATGGATGATGGAGGCCACTGTGCTCATTGGGACCTTCAATGATGCAGATTTTTTTTCTGTACCCTTCCCCAGATGTGTGCCTCGATACAATCCTGTGTCGGAGGTCTACATACAAATTTCCAAATCATGTCCAATCCACTGAATTTACCACAGGTGGACTCCAATCAAGTTGTAGAAACATCTCAAGGATGATCAGTGGAAACAGAATGCACCTGAGCTCAATTTGCGAGTGTTGTGGCAAAGGCTGTGAATACTTATGTACAGTATCTCACAAAAGTGAGTACACCTCTCACATTTGTAAATATTTTATTATACCTTTTCATGTGACAACACTGACGACACTTTGCTACAATGTAAAGTAGTGAGTGTACAGCTTGTATAACAGTGTAAATTTGCTGTCCCCTCAAAATAACTCAACACACAGCCATTAATGTCTAAACCGCTGGCAACAAAAGTGAGTACAAATTTCCCTCCCCGGTGTCATGTGATTCATTAGTGTTACAAGGTCTCAGGTGTAAATGGGGAGCAGGTGTGTTAAATTTGGTGTTATCGCTCTCACTCTCTCATACTGGTCACTGGAAGTTCAACATGGCACCTCATGCCAAAGAACTATCTGAGGATCTGAAATAAAAGAATTGTTGTTCCACATAAAGATGGCCTACAAGTCCCATCATGCCTCTCCCTCTGGGTGTCATGCTTGTGACTGTCAAAGTCTTGCTATGCCTCATGGGATTTGTAGTTCTGAAACAGCTGGAGGTCAGCTAATTGCATATCCCTGGCCTAGGCTATAAGAAGATTGCCAAGACGCTAAAACTGAGCTGCAGCACGGTGGCCAAGACCATACAGCGGTTTAACAGGACAGGTTACACTCAGAACAAGCCTCCCCATGGTCAACCAAAGAAGTTGAGTGCACGTGCTCAGCGCCATATCTAGAGATTGTCTTTGGAAAATAGATGTATGAGTGCTGCCAGCATTGCTGCACAGGTTTAAGGGGTGTGGGGGTCAGTCTGTCAGTGCTCAGACCATACTCTGCACACTGCATCAAATTGGTCTGCATGGCTCTTATCCCAGTAGGAAGCCTCTTCTAAAGATGATGCACAAGAAAGCCTGCAGTTTGCTGAAGACAAGCAGACTAAGGACATGGATTACTGGAACCATGCCCTGTGGTCTGATGAGACCAAGAAAAACTTATTTGGTTCAGATCTTGTCAAGCGTGTGTGGCGGCAACCAGGCGAGGAGTACAAAGACAAGTGTGTCTTGCTTACAGTCAAGCATGGTGGTGGGAGTGTGATGGTCTGGGGCTGCATGAGAGCTGTTGGCACTGGGGAGCTACAGTTCATTGAGGGAACCATGAATGCCAACATGTACTGTGACATACTGAAGCAGAGCATGATCCCCTCCCTTTGGAGACTGGGCCGCAGGGCAGTATTCCAACATAACGACCCCAAACACACTTCCAAGACGACCACTGCCTTACTAAAGAAGCTGAGGGTAAAGATGATGAACTGACCAAGCATGTCTCCAGACCTAAACCCTATTGATCATCTGTGGGGCATCCTCAAATGGAAGGTGGAGGAGCGCAAGGTTTCTAACATCCAACAGCACTGTGATGTCATCATGGAGGAGTGGAAGAGGACTCCAGTGGCAACCTCTGGTGAATTTCATGCCTAAGAGGTTTAAGACAGTGCTGGAAAATAATGGTGGCCACACAAAATATTGACACCTTGGGTCCAATTTGGATATTTTCACTTAGGGGTGTACTCACTTGTTGACAGCAGTTTAGACATTAATGGCTGTGTGTTGAGTTATTTTGAGGGGACAGCAAATTTACACTGTTATACAAGCTGTACATTCACTACTTTACATTGTAGCAAAGTGTAATTTCTTCAGCTGTCACATGAAAAGATATAATAAAACGTTTACAAAATGTGAGGGGTGTACTCACTTTTGTCAGATACTGTACATGCAATATTTTTATTTTTAATAAATGTGCAAAGATTTCAAACAAACTTTATTCATGGTGTCATTGTGGGGTACGGTTTGTAGAATTTTGAGAAAAAGAATGAATTTAATCCATTTTGGAATAAGGCTGGAACATAACAAAATGTGTAAAAAGTGAAGCGCTGTGAATACTTTCCAGATGCACTGTATATACATTACCACATCCATATATATAGCTCGGGGTCTGCCTGTACAAGTTCCTCAAATATTAGTAGTAAGAAGAGGCAAGTCCAATCAATTTTCAAAGCTTTACTTCTATAACTTCAGGGCATACAGCTTCTCACCAATATGGTAGCAGTCGTCAAAACACTTTCCCAGGTCAATAAACTGTGTAATGCGGCGCCTATATCACCATACATGTTCAAAGTGAACTTGTCATGTGTCCACCCAATCTGTGAGTCAAAAATTCTGAAATTTATATGCTGAACAAAATCATAAGCAGCATACAAATGCAAAACAAATGAATACCACATCAAGCATCACCGTGTACATAAAGCATAAAAACACTCAATGAAATTGTGTTGAAAATAGTGCTCCCAATATTTTTTTATTGGGCTTAATGCAAAAAGGGCTAAGTGAGTAAGTGAGTAAGTATTCGGTGTGCTCATTGTCCACATGGCTGAATAACATGGATTACAGACAAGAGAGTCAAAATAAACATATGAGTGTACAGTAAGGAATAAAGCATTCAAATTACGCAAACAAAAGCAAGTAAAGATTCCTGAAAATGAACCTCTGAAAATATCATGGTTATCAGAATTCCGATACTGCTTATAAGAACTACTCATACGGTCAGAGGAACAACATAGTCCCTCCAATAACGTACCTTGCATTGCTATCAACCAATAGGTGTGAAACACAAATAAATCCCAACATACCGTTCACATTAAGGGCTAGTTTACACTTGCTTCAGATTCAACGCTCATTAAAGCTCATACAGCTTCAACAAGCTTTTATGATGTGTTTCTCACGGCACCTGAGGTCAGGTGACAGATGCACACCGCAGGAGTGTGAACTGCACCGCAGAAGTGCGAAGTGTACGCAAGGTTGTGGACCTATGGCTGAATGCTGCTAAGTAGTACCGGCTGATTCGGAAAGAGGGCTTCCTAGAGCACGGACAGTGAAACTCAGGGAGCTAGTGCATCGGTTTCCCCAGGGCGCGGAGTCTAAGAGCCAGTGGGTGTTCACCAGAGCCTGTAGTGGGGAGGATGGATTTAGCTGCAACTGGATCCAGGTCACGGCCCCCAGGGTCCCCTAGCTCATGCTCAGCTGGCCCCAGGTGAGAGAGGGGAAGCAGCAGCACAGGAACAGAGAGAATAGTCAGAAGAATAGCGAAGGGTCAGAACAACCAGAAGACAGGAGAAACCGAAGACAAGCCGAGGGTCGAGGTATCAGGCAGGAAGGAATAGTCAGACAAGCCAAGGATCAATACACGGATAAGACTACAGAGAAACCAAGGGAGACAATCACACACAAGCCAAACACGGATAAACGTTGATCAGCAATGCAGCCTTGTACTGCCAGGCTTATATCCTGTTACAAATTAAGGCCTGGGGCGGACGCCAGCTGAAGAGGGCCTACAAAAGGTATCAGGTGAGGGAGGCCTGGCCTTTAACTGGACACATGCAGCAAAGGTAGGCAACAGATAAGACATGAACGTTTGCTTAGGTTATGTGACAGAATGTTTACTATGGTTTCATGACAGTACCCCCCCCCCCTCTTATGAGGCCTCCCCCCGCTTGGGTCCAGGCCTGGAGGGAAACCTCAAATGAAACCTTTCCACAAGATGAGGCACAAATACCTCGGATGCAGGAATCCACAACCTCTCCTCGGGACAAAACCCTCTCCAATGCACAAGGTACTGAAGGATGCCTTTACAGAGGCGAGAATCGAGAATGTGGCTAGCCTCGTACTTCTGATAATCCTCAGGGACCAGAACAGAGGTAGGGGGAGGACAAGAGGAGCTCTTGAGGACTAGCGATTTCTTAGAAGTGGGCAAGGGAATGCGAAGACCAGCAGAAGCTTGCATGGACAAGCCCTCTTGAAATCATATCGCCAACAAAAAATCTTAGCTCTTAGCTCAGTGGGGATGAAGGTGTTGCCCGGAGGAGTTTTTGACTCCAAGGTGGTAGAATGGGCAAGGACGCATGAGGTCTGACAGATAGGCTCAGGTTCACAGGTGGACTGCTCATCCAGAGTGCCAAATGACCTAGAGAGCATATATACCTGACTGTTGCTGGGCACATCCCAGAATTTGGTACACGCATTGGGAAGAACAGGAGATACAGAGGTGGTGGCAACAGGAAGTTCCACTTTCGGGACAAGCTTGAGTAGGCAAGAAGAGGAACAGGAGGGACCCCAAGCCACTATTTGCCCAGAAATCCAGTCCATGTGTGGAGAATGGAGCCGTAACAAAGGAAGGCCCAGTACGATGGGGGCTGAGGCCTTAGGCAAAACAAAGAAGGACATCCACTCCTGGTGGAGTGTCCCTACCGACATCTTAATGGGGAGGATCTGGAAGCAGATAGGGCCCCCTGGGAGAACAGTGCCATCAATCACCGACACCGCCTCTGGTGTGGCGAGGGGGAAAGGGTAAGTCCCAGCGAAGATGCAGTTCTCCAGTCCATGAAATTGACAGCAGCCCCGGAATCCAGATATGCCATGACCGGATGAGAGGAACGGCCAACATGGAGGGACACCGAAACAAGAAGACGAGGAGGTGAAGGTGATACTTCTGGATCCAATACTCCACCTTCCAGATGTACTGGACCTGAGCATTTTCCCAGGCGAAGTGAACATGTATCACGAAAATGACCTTTGCCCCCACAATAGGGGCACAGGCCCAAAGTTCTGCGCCTAGCACGTTCCTCGGAAGATAGCCTGGTCTGGCCCAGCTGCATGGGTTCCTCAGCTGGCAGAGGATGCTCCTCGATATGAAGAGAGGGGAGCTCAGACTGCCTAAGGGCTGGGAAGTGCTGGCGTTTTCTTTCTAGGGACCTCTCCTGAAAACGGATGTCGATCTGGTTACACAAGATGACCCCGTCCAGATCAGCGGGAATGGTTATCCCTGCTAATTCATCCTTTACTTTGTCAGAAAGACCATGTAAAAAGGTTGCCACTAAGGCCTCATTATTCCAGCTCAGCTCAGCAGACCATGTACGAAAATGAAGCGCATATTGTCCTACAGAAGCAGACTCTTGACGGAGACGTAAAAGGGCACTGGGCGCTGAGGAGACACAACCTGGTTCCTCGAAGATATTCCAAAAGAGTTTCAAGAAACTAGACAAGCTAGGAACCACTGTATCATTATTATCCCAGAAGGAGGCGGCCCAGGCTAACGCCTCGCCAGACAGGAGAGATATAATATAGGCTTCCTTGGCCCGATCGGACAGGACGTTTTGGGGCTGGAGCTCAAAATGAATGGTGCACTGGCTAAGGAACCCCCTGCAGGGCTTGGAGTCCCCAGAGTACCGGGACAGAGCCAGTAAATGCAAGGAGTTTGTGGCAGCGGCTGTGACCGGAATAGGTGCGGCCGTCGGTGGCGGTTGGGGTTGTTGCACAGGGGTTCCTAAGGAGGCCTGAAGTTGCTCAAAGCAGGAGGCCAAATCCTGGAGGAATCGCATCACCTGTGTCTGATTAGATTCCTAGGTCTCGAGTCTGCAGAGTATGCCCTGCAGCAGATTATCTGTGGGTAGCGGCACATCAGCCGGGTCCATGGCTGATCAAACTGTCAAGGCACCTGAGGTTAGGTGATGGATGCACACAGCAGGAGTGTGAATCGCACCGCAGAAGTGCGAAGCTCACACTAAGGTTGCGAAGCGCACGCAAGATTGTGGACCTATGGCTGACTGCTGCTAAATAGTACCGGTTGATACGGGAAGAGGGCTCCCTAGAGCACGGACACTGAAACTCAGGGAGCTAGTGCATCGGTTTCCCCAGGGTGTGGAGTCTAAGAGCCAGTGGGTGTTCACCAGAGCCTCCAGGGTCCCCTAGCTCATGCTCAGCTGGCCCCAGGTGAGAGAGGGGAAGCAGCAGCACAGGAACAGAGAAAATAGTCAGAAGAATAGCGAAGGGTCAGGACAACCAGAAGACAGGAGAAACCGAAGACAAGCCAAAGGTCAAGGAATCAGGCAGGAAGGAATAGTCAGCCAAGGATCACTACACGGATACGACTACAGAGAAACCAAGGGAGACAATCACACACAAGACAAACATTGATCAGCAATGCAGCCTTGTACTGCCAGGCTTATATCCTGTTACCAATTAAGGCCTGGGGCGGAGGCCAGCTGAATAGGGCCTACAAAAGCTCACAGGTGAGGGAGGCCTGGCCTTTAACTGGACACATGCAACAAAGGTAGGCAACAGATAAGACATGAACGTTTGCTTAGGTTACATGACAGAACGTTTACTATGGTTTCATGAAAGTGTTTTTGAGGCTTTGGCTGTGCTTCGAAGAGGCTTCAGTGAGGCTTCAGTGAGGCACTTTTGAAACCTTGTTGAAGCTTGGTAAACGCCATGTGTGTTTTTTGATCTCTCACACCTGTAATGTCTCCAAAACAAAGCGAAGCTAAAGCTGAATTACAGCCTCTGAAAAGCCGCAGGTGCTTCAAGCGAGCTTCAAACAAGTTTTGTCATAGACTTCTATGGAGGCGTTGGAGAGGCTTTGAAGCCTGGCTAACGCTACATGGGGTATAATTTTTGACACGAAGCTGAAGCGCAGCTAAGCCAAAGCAAGGTGTAAACAGGGCTGTAAGCTAACCATTTTATTTAGTGACATGGGCTTTGACTGGCATTAAGGAAGCTTCAATAACGCCTGTCTGATGCCCTGTTTTGACTTGCTTCGGCTTCAACGCTCATTAAAGATCATACAGCTTCAATAAGCTTTTATGATGTGTTTTTGAGGCTTCGTGGTGCTTTGAAGAGGCTTCAGTGAGGCTTCAACAGTTGCTTCGAGCCAGCTTCAAACAAGCTTCCTCATAGGGCTAGTTTACACTAGCTTCGGCTTCAATGCTCATTAAAGCATTGAAAGTTTTTGAGGCTTCGGCGGTGCTTCTAAAAGGCTTCAGTGAGGCTTCAACAAGGCTTCGACGAGGCTTCAGTGATGCACTTCTGAAGCCTTTTTGAAGCTTGGCCGATGCCCTGTGTGTTTTTTGATATCTCACACCTGCAATTTCTCCAAAACAAAGTGAAGCCAAAGCTGAATTACAGCCTCTGAAAAGCCGCAGGAGCTTCAAGCGAGCTTCAAACCATCTTTGTCATAGACTTCAATGGAGTCGTTGGAGAGGCTTTTAAGCCCGGCTAAAGCTACATGGGGTATAATTTTTGAAGCAAAGCTGCAGTGCAGCTAAGCCAACGCAAGGTGTAAACAGGGCTGTAAGCTAACCATTTTATTTAGTGACATGGGCTTTGACTGTCGTTAAGGGAGCTTTAACAACGCCTGTCTAACGCCCTGTTTTGAAGCAAGTGTAAACAAGGCCAAAAATAGACTTCTATGGAGGCGTTGGAGAGGCTTTGAAGCCTGGCTAATGCTACATGGGGTATAATTTTTGATGCAAAGCTGAATTGAAGCAAAGCCAACGCAAGGTGTAAACAGGGCTGTAAGCTAACCATTTTATTTAGTGGCATGAGCTTTGACTGGCATTAACAGAGCTTTAACAAAGCCTGTCTGACGCCCTGTTTTGAAGCAAGTGTAAACTAGCCCTTAGACACAATAAAGAATCAAAGAAAAAAGAGAAGGAAGGAGAAGGAAGGGGAAAATATAGTATCCAAATTGAGTTCCGCACTCCCCACCCACTGACCAGCTAATGCTAAGATGGGCATTGCAGGTAAGCCAAGGGTTTCAAATTTGGCATGCCTATCAAAAAGGATGATGACCAATTTTTCATGCAACATGATCTAGGTATGTTTGTGCTTCATTAACCACTTAAGAACCGCCCCAAGTACATATACTGCAGCAGGGCGGCCCTTAAGCACAAAATCACGTACCTGTGCGTGATTCGGATCGGTTCTGGGGCATGCGCACGACACGCTCCCGCAGTGATTGGACACAGCGGGAGCCAATCGGTGGGTCTGGCGGCCACCCGCGATTTTTGACAGGAGAGGCAGAACAGTGGTTTGTCTATGTAAACAAGGCAGACCGCCATTATGTCAGACAGGAAGAGAGAGATCTTGTGTTCCTGCTAATCAGGAACACAGTTGCCTCTCTTCCTCCAGTCAGTCCACCCCCCACACAGTTACAAATCACTTCCTAGGCTAGGAGCACACTTAACCCTTTGATCGCCCCTGATGTTAACCCCTTCCCTGCCAGTGTTATTATTGCAGTGACAGTGCATATTTTTTAGCACTGATCACTGTATTGGTGTCACTGGTCCCCAAAAAGTGTCACTTAGTATCTGATTTGTCCGCCGCAATGTCCTGGTCCCGTTAAAAATGGCTGATCGCCGCCATTACTAGAAAAAACAATTTTTTAAAAAGTCCATAAATATATCTCATAGTTTGTAGACACTATAAAACTTTTGCGCAAACCAATCAACATGCACTTTTTGGGATTTTTTTTTACCAAAAATATATTGCAGAATACATATTGGCCTAAACTGATGAAGAAATTCGATTTTTTACATTTCATTGGATAGGTTTTATAGCAGTAAGTAAAAAATATTTTTTTTTTTTTTTTTTTTTTAAATTGTCAGTCTTTTTTTGTTTATAGCGCAAAAAATAAATACTGCAGAGGTTAAATACCACCAAAAGAAAGCTCTATTTGTGGGGAAAGAAAGGACATCCATTTTATTTGGGTACATCGTCGCACAACAGCACAATTTTCAGTTAAAGCAACTCAGTGCCGTATTGAAAAAAAAAAATGGCCTGGTCAGGTAAAGCCTTTCAGAGCTGAAGTGGTTAAAGCCAAATGTACCACAAAATTTTTCCAAGAAGATAAGGATCTGTGTATGTTTGGGAATATTATCACCCAGCTCATTCATGAGAGCCATCTGAGCTTTTTTGGAAATATTGCCCATTGTCACCAAATAATTGCACTCACATGCACATAAGTCCCTAAGACAAATAAAATAACCCCATTAAGTCTCTAGAAAGTGCAAGGATTTTTGTCTACTCAGACTATGGTGCATTTTACCGCACCCACCTTCATCTTGGTACTGACTGCCACAACCTATACCCACTTCTAATAAAAGTCTGTGGTTGAGGCCCCTCGGCTGACTGGATCACACCTGCAAAAAAAATAAAAAAAACTCTTCCCTCTTCCTTTTTTTTTTTAATTCTTTTTATTTTGTACCCAGAAAAACTGAACAGGTTAATTACACATATCTGAAAATATGACATAGTACAAGGGTCAAGCCAGTGAACATTATAAATGACCAAAGGGGGAATAGCATGAGAATGACACTTCTAGAGTTCAATTTAACAAATAACAGATTGATACCTTACCACCCCTGAAACCATGCCAGGGGGGCAATACAGTCTGATTCATCAAGCCTATTCCTCCTGTAGACCGTTACTACCCTTTCCAATCTTCCCCTAGGGATGGCGTCATCACACACGCTAGCTAGCATGTATGGTACCCTGGCGTGTATTGCACACAGAAAGGGGAAGGAATGGAAGCAGAGGGAAAGGAATCTACCAACGCATAAAATGAAAAATATAAACAAGAGAGGGGGGGGAAGTCAAGAAAGAGAGGACAGCACACATAAGGGTGAGAGGGGGAGGAGATAAGGGGGGAGGGGGAGTCCAGCCGCCCCTAATCCCAGATTCCCATGGCAGGCATAGAGACCAACTCAGAATCAGGCATTGACCATGAGCTAGGCTGAGGACATCTCCGAAATGTAGGCATCTGTGAAAACAAAGTGATTCCATGGCCTCCAGGTTTCCCTGCAGGCCTCCTCTTTATTGTATAGAGTAGATGTAAGTTCCTCCATATTCCTGAGAGCGTTTACCCTGGCAAACCACATAGCCTTCGTGGGGGGGTCAGGATCCCACCACCGAAGGGGGATGCATGCTTTCGCTGCATTCAAGAGCTGCATCGTCAGTGAAGCTTTGTATTTTTTGATTGGTCTCTCTGTCAAGTGCAACAGGCACGCCGCTGGGTTGCCGTGAAGGTCCACAGCCGTCAATTGTTGGATGAGGCCTGTGACATCCTGCCAGAACTGCTGGAGTTTGGGGCATTCCCAAAAAATGTGAACCATAGTCGTCGTTCCCCCCCCCCCCCCCCCGCGCCTCACCACCATCAGGAATCCGCGACCTGCGGGAAGATAGTGTGTAGATGGGAGGGGACCCTATACCACCGAGTAAGAATCTTGTAACTCGCCTCCTGAATCCTAGTGGCCAGCGAGGACTTCTGAGCAAAATAGAGGATTTTACCTCTTTGGGCTGGTGTGAGTTGCAGGACAAGGTCTGCCTCCCACCTGGCAAGGAAAGGGGGCACCGTAGTCCTCCCCCGGTTGAATCAGGGTGGCGTAAATCAGGGATAGATTCCCTCTTCCTTTTGACTTTTTGTGTTAAAGTTCCTATTGTGTAGGATTCTTACTCCCTTGGGTCCAGAGGGAGTTGGAAGAGGAGGAAGGAGCACTGGTGAACCCGTCTCTGCAATCCAGCAAAGTAATCTGTAAGGCCCCTTTCACCTGGGCCAGAATCCTCTTGCTCAGCAGCAGATCCAACTGCTGACTCCCTGGTGAGCAGAGCGGGGTGGGTGGACGACAGATCAGAGCTCTATGGGCAGTTGGATGTAAATGGACTCCGCTGTCCAATTACACCCAACTGCCCTCTGATCCAATCCACCCAGACAGAGGGGAACAGATTCCCTTCTGTTTGTTTTTAGTGGATCAGATTGGAGGTAAGGAAATTGATGCATCTCTGTTTACATCCGCTGCTCCATAGAAGAGAATGGAGGGTCTGATCAGGTCTGCATGAAAAACAGACAGGTGGACCCAATTAGACCAATCCTGTGAAAGGAGCCCAATGGGTTAATGATTATATAGTGGGGGGTCACCAGCTGTACTTTGGCCTGGAATATGGAGGTGATATGGATGTATAGTGTGGAATCAGCTTTCCTAGGCAAGGATAGATGGTGTATGCTGTCCCCTGATGTCTCCCCATTTAATCCTCTCCCCCTCCTGTTCTCCTATGGGGTGTCTGCCTGTTGTAGGGCTCTCTAGGCCCGGTCGGGAGGAACATTCAGTGTCTAGTGTACCATTCTCCAGCGCTGCTAATGCTTGTTGGTGTTTTTAAAATACGATTAATGTGATTCTAAAGGTAATTTTTTTTTTTTTAAATAACAAATATGTCAAACTTTCCTGCACTGTGCAATGGTAGCCCTGATCCTCCTTTTTATTTGGTTCCCCCACTGGCACTCCTAGCTCCTCCTCTTCAGCAAGTGCCCCCATAGGAAACTGCTTTCTATGGGGGCACTCATGCATGCTCGCTCCTGAGCCCTGCTGTCTGCGTCTATAGACATAGACAGCAGGACTCAGTCCCACCCCTGTTCTCTCTTCACTTGCTGTGCTTGACAGCCATCGGAGCCGATGGCTCCTGCTGTTGTGTCTCCAATGAGGAGAGAGAGACCTGGGAGAGCTGCTGCTCTTGTGCACAGCACTGGATTAAGATTGGCTCAGGTAAGAAGGGTAAACTTTGCAGGGGAGCTGGATACAGAACCACTTTAACCAATGACCATGCACTGTACTCCGGTCAGTAAAACAAACTACCAAGACTCCAAGCCATAAACCGTTTTGTTTTTTTTGACCTTTTGATTGGTTTGCTAGTTTGATGGTTCTTTAAATTACAAAATAATTACCATAGCTAAAAAGCATCTAAACTGTGGATGCTGTACCCCCAGGTGCTGCGGTAAGCATTCCCCATTTACCTGTCTCATGCTGCAAGTCCAGCTGCTCTTTCTCCCAGCTCTCTCCCTTCTTGTGCTCGTTGCTGCTAGGGTCTCAATTCTTACATGCAGGCTGGGCTTGGCTGGGGATAGAGCCGAGTCCCAGCAGGGGCATATGATCAATGGAGTCCTGACAGTGGAAGCACTTTAATCCCAAAGGGAGCTCCCGCATAGCCGGTGCTAGAAGGTGAGAGAACCCAACAGCGCTGGAAACACAGGCTGAGGGAGAGGGAGAGGCAGAGTTGTGAAGAAAGAGAGAGGGCTAAATACTATGGGTGAGCAGAAGAGGCACCAGGGAAATGAGCAGACTGAGAATGGAGGCATGGAGGGGGCAAATAGTGCACAGGGGTCTGTCTACACAGGCGAAAGGGCATTTTACCGCCCCCCTTGCCTGGCACCCTAAGGCGGCTGCCTGTGCTGCCTCATGGTGGCGCCGGCCCTGCCACAGAGGGATGGCACTATAGCAGAAACCACGCTGCAAATCTCAAATATGGGGCAAACCGGATAGAGCCATAATGCAGTATATTTTATTGAGACTTTAAAACCACATAAAAACATCAAAGCACATTCTCAATAACTCATATGAGGAGCTGCTACACGGAACCTGATGCAGCAGAGTGACGTCAGCGATATGCCTACCCTACGGGTTTCATCCAATAGGACAACCCCAGGGGCCTCAGCGCATACAACTTCTCATCTCATGGTAGCAGTCGTCAGCACTTTCTCTTGTCGGGCCATCTGTATCCTGTCCTCTAACCCCTTCCTATCCAGGACACCAGGTCTTCTCCAGCTATTCCCCAGACAGGAAACACCAATAACGGGGAATACTACATTTCTGTAATATAGGACCCACCAAGTCCCAAGAGGGCCGGCTCTCCCGACACCTTCCCGAACTCCTCCCACTTAACCCACAGTAAGTCTATGAGAAGGGCGACACCTAGTGGCCAAACAGGAAATGGTACCAACACCGTTTACAAACTGAACAGCCACAGATGTCACAAAAGTAACATACTCAATGATTATTGCTGAAAAGAGCAAAATGGCATTCTAAATCACATGGTGGCATTGTATAAAATACACTGAACACTCTTAATTAATGGCAAGATGTAACTAGCTAAATAAATACAACAAGAAAACAAGCAAAGTAACCAGACCATAAACAACTTTTTGGAACCACTTTAATCTTCATGGCGAATGCACTGAAGAGCTGGGCACCTAGACAGCTATAGTGTACAGACAAGTGGATCAGTAAGTTTTACATTTCGTGTGAAACGAGAGCGGAGAATGTAAGATTGGCTGTTGTTTCAGTTGTCTGCACCAGCCTAACTGATCATTACCTGAGCTATCAGAAAGCTGCGATTTACAAGGACCAAGCCTAACACCTACATATTTCTATTATGGCTGATCACTATACAAGAAAGTACTAGAGTGCACATGCCAGGCTTCACCAGCTGTTTTCCATTAACTTCCTTTCATCTCATGGTTCATTACACCACATATCCAAAAGGAACAAAACCACATTTGTGAATAATAGAACAAATATTAACAGTGGAACAGCATGCTCATCCTCCCATGTGTTACAAACTAATGGTCTTGGCCCTCTCTTCACCACCAGGTCTTGCCAACATAGTTAAAGGCTAAGTTCACCTTTTCTTTTTTTTCTAAATTCCAGCTCCCCTATGTACCAGTATAGCATTCATGTACTTTTTTTGCAAAAATATCAAAGCTTTCCATAAAATATACAGACACTTACCTTACTGTCCTCCATCCATGTTTTCAAACGTATCTATTACTTCTGTCTTACTCCCTGATCAGACTATCGGTCAGGACACAGGAAGGAGTTGACCAGCTGAGCTCATTAGCACACAGCCTGCATCATCCTCCCTCCTACCCACCCACCCATTCCCAGGTGCACGTTTTTTAAATGAGATGCAATCAAACAGCGATCATCCTTGTCACTAAATACACAATGTACAATCAGATTGCATAGTGTATGGGCATCTTTATACAGGTACGTAGAAGGAAGTGGACAGAAACACTCAGCTGTCAAGCCCTATTCATAACTCTGCATAGCGGGAACGCACATTCTTACATGCGAGGTGGGGAGGCGTTTTGGGGCATTTTCACTCATCACACATAGGGCAGCCCATCCACAGGAATGGGTCATCCTACACACAACAATCGCCCCAAAGAAGCTTCAGAACTTTTTTTAGAGTGGAGCTTGGTGCATTTTTTACTGCGATTTTTGGTGCCGCACATTTCTGATATGCAAGGAAACGCACAGATGTGAATGGATAAAAGTGGCCATACACTATACAATCTGATTGTAAAATCTCCTTTAGATCTGCCATCAATTATGTAGTGCAAGGGCCTGTCTGATTGGATATAGAGTGATTTGCTAGATAGGTGTTTCCTCCTATTATATAAATTTGGTAAATCTAAAGGAGATTGTACAATCAGATTGTATAGTGTATGGCCACTTGTATACACCTAAAATTACTGGTTGCGCTTTCAGTGCCATTAAGGCCTCATACACACGAGCGTTTGCAAAAAAATAAGCAAAACGCCGGGCCTGACGTCAGGGACAAAAATTGCAGTTTTTCTCAACGTTTTGCATTGACGTCAATGCACGTTTTTTCACATAGAAAAGTGAAACATAGAAAAGTGACGGCAGAAAAAGACTGAGTAGTCCATCGAGTCTGCCCCTTTTTATTTTTTTATTTTTTTTTTTACATTAACCTTGTTGTCTGACTATGGATTTATGTTTATCCCAAGCATGTTTGAAGCCATTTACTGTTGACTGTCTCACAACCTCTGTTGGTAGTTTATTCCAATCATCAACCACCCTTTCAGTAAAATAATACTTTCTAAGATTCGTTTTGAACTTCCCCCCAGTTAGTTTGAGGTCATGTCCCTGTGTTCTTGATTTTGGTTTCATATTGAAAAGACTGCCCTCCTGAACCTTATTCACCCCCTTGATGTATTTAAAGGTTTCAATCAT
>BLSH010440354.1:810243-823718 GCA_018402905.1 Glandirana rugosa
CACATTCCCCAATACCCCCGGTTTAAAAAAAAAAAAAAACCAGATAGGGTTTATCTCAGACACGAAGCACCTATTCCAACTATTACCCAGCCGCAACCCGACCCCGGTTGGTTTCCTCTAATCGACATCTTTCCCCCGGTGTCAGGTGTCTAAGATACCGATGGGTGATCCCCCAAATGTCATCACCGTACCATAAAACCTTCAACCCGGTTGACGCGTCTAGAAAAAGTCTGTTAAAAGTACACTAAATGTCCACAAAAACTGAGTTCGAAGTCCGTAAACAAAGGTCCCGACCCGTTCTTCTCCTCTCGTCAAGACATCTTCTCTAGAAGTCTACATTTTTGCGAACATTGTGAAAATGTTTAGAGACCCCTGCTCTACGATATAAAAAAGTATGAGCTTTTTCTGAGCTATCAGGTGTTTTTGTCCACATGGACTTTAAAAAAAGTACCTGTAAAAGTGTTACAAGCGTTTTTACATCTGAAGATCTCTTCTACAGAACTGCTCTCCTCTTCTTGCCCAGCCCTGGAAACAAATGCCTGAAGCTTGAGTCAAAAACACCTGTAAATCACATGAAAATTGTCTGAAAAAGATCTGCGCAGTTGGCCCAACTTCCAAAATACCATGCCACTACTGTAAACCCCCTAGTGGGTAGCCATAGAATCTGTGGACTGTGGCCCCCTTTCTACAGCTAATCTCCTTTGGTTGGCCCCAGCCCAACGCCGACCCATTATCAACCTTATCCACGAAGCACAGACTCTATTTGGGATAGACCAAAAAAAAAAAAAAATTTGGCCCCCATAACCCCTTACACTCATTTCTTTGTAAACTGTCCTTCTATCCAGCTTGGTCCTCCCCGTCATCATTTTCTGCTTGGTCAAGAGCAGGCCTACTCCAAGCCCATTATTTGCAACCACCACCTTAAAATCCTTCCTGACACTTTGTGAGAGTTATGGTCTTTCGCCCTCTGAAATCTTTTGATACCTGCAAATTAAGTTGTTTCTTACTCCATGTATCCCCTCTGACTTCTTAGACCCAGGTTTTACACTCTTTGAACGGGTGTGCAAATTGGACTCACACAGATATGGGCTAAACTCTGAGCTACATGCCCATCTTCTAACCCCAGACATGGCAAAACCATGTTTATGTTACCAACTGAAAAAGAGATCTTAACCTTACTCTAAAGAACAGTTATGACAATGCGCTCATATGCCCAAAAAAGCTGCTCCATCCCTAAAGTACTATATACACAAAATATCTCCCATGGCACTATGCTGCAGCAATAGAAATCACACAGTCTAAACTATGTAAACATTTTGAATACGTTTTTTATTTATAAAAAAAGGTAAAAGACCACTTTAGTGTCATAGGTCCATAATGAGCCACACTTTCGACCATGCAACAACATTGAAACAATCCTATCTATGGTCCTATCCTATCAATGTTGAATGTAAAAATGTCTTTCACATGCTCCTCTTTTGTTTAGATAGGATTGTTTCCACCCTCTATCCCCTGAGGAAGACTTGTGTAAAAGCTGAAACGCGTCGGGACAACGGCGGCGGACATGCAATTCAATTTTAATCTGTTTGTATGGATTTAAGTTTTCAATTGTTGCATGGTCGAGAGCGTGGCTCATTATGGACCTATGACACTAAAGTGGTCTTTTACCTTTTTATATAAATAAACACATCTTTATCACCAGTCCCAACTGCATCTCTTATGAATAACGAACCCATGTCTTTGACCCATCGACCATTTAACTTCTGCTCCATGTCACTACTGCTGCCACAGATCATAGATAAAGCCTGGAAATCCACTTCCTTGTGTGTAATCGAGGCAAAATACAGAATAAACAATGATTTACACCAAACTGTAAGCTACTAGATAAAGTTCCTAAATTTAGTACTGAGCGATCAAACGCCACTGATCCGCTCATCCCTCAGTGTCCTGCCCTAAACCGCGTGACCACACCCCCCCACTCTCACTGAAGCACTGGGCTGTGGAGTGGGCGGGAGCAGCTGGCTCAGGCTCTCAGTGGCTCATTCAGAGGCTGAGCCAGGTGGCGGTTCAGGCTCCTGGGTGGATCCTGACCATATGGTCGTGATCTTTCTCTAGCCTGGACCGGCTCTGTGACACCAGCCAACAACAGGCTTCAGCTCGCTGTTTGTTGAAAACAGGTCTTAGGAGTAAGGAAAGAACTACACTCCTGTGATCCACAGGAGAAGTACAGCCAAACAAGCTGTACATCTCCTTTAAGGGAGCTTTCCAGGGGGCTCAAACTACCTCAAAAGTCACCCCAGAAAGCCTCAGCTATTTTTTTGCCATGTAAGTCTGACACACTCTTCATTCTACCATGGAATTTTAGTTCCCTATAACTATCCTTTCTACTGCTTTCACCCTTGACCTTGATATTTTGCTAAGAACCTAAACCACATGACCATAAATGAGGCCAATAGAATAGAATGACCAGCTCACTTCTGCTCTATGCTTCACATGCCTGCTGTTTCAAAGAGCAGGTTGAATCTAACAGGAATATGTACGATTTAAAAATGTATATAGGTGCTCCGAGAATTATTTTTCCTAATGTAATAAAAAAAAGCAACTATTGCCTTTACACAATGTACAGAGTGCTAAACAGACCGCTTTCGAGAACCCCGTGACCACAAAGAATGACCGTCTACCACCCTGTTCAATGTACCTGAAAGATCGGCAAAACAAGCTTCTGCTGTGTGGTTCAATATGTTGGGTTGTTGCATGTCCCCCAAGGACCATAGCAGCAGAGCTGAAACCACTTTGTTAGGGGCTGTTGAGTTGCACAGCAGAAGGTCATGCAGCCAGTAACAGTGTAGAACACGGTCATAACAAATATCATCTTCACTGTGACACCCACATTGCCTGACACCGCACTAACTAGTCTTGGAAGGAACTTTCTACACAACAGCTTTTTTTTTACATTTTTTTTACTAAGGATGTGGTTGGTGGTCATCTGTGAAATATCTGCCTAACGCTGGATTTCAGGTCAATATTTTCCATGAACATCTCGTATCTTAAATATGACCAAATGCAAATATTACCACATAGGCTTCAAGACCTTTCCTTGGTAATGATTTTACCTTAAGAAGGTACAGTATCTGAGTGAAAATGAAACCGCGCTTCACAGGAAGCAATCGAATGTAGCACATAAAAAAATAAAGAGCAGTTTAAATAGATTACAAGATGGTCATCGGGCCAAGCCGTACAAAGTAACCCTGATACACTATAGGCCCACAACTACATAAATAATGAATTCTAAAAGTGACAGGAAGTGGAACAAGCAAGAACACAGCCAGGGGTACTTACAACAGCTGCCATCTATTCATTACAGTTATAGGATTTTAAAAAAATGGCCGTGCAATTCTTAAAGAACCCTTGGCACTGTCAGAGTACTTCCACTAATCTATGAACAATGCAAGGATTTTAACAAACTTTGTTGTAGATTTCTATAGAGGTGCACCGAATGGAAATTTTGGTACTGAAATCCAAAACCAAAAATGACAGTTTTTAAAAAATATTTATATTTTTATATATGATTTGTATTATATTCGACTTTTTATTTAATATCAATTTAAATTAATATGAATTTATTTTTGCCATTGTTGGCACCTTTAGTGCAAGAAAAGCTCAAGAAAAATGCCGTCTGCAGTCTCTGACCAACTCTTGTATTATGTCTGCAATCTCTTACTTAAAATTAAACACACTGCTAACAGTATTAGCAAAATTTCCATTCGGTCTAGCAGACATGATGCAGGAGATGGTCAGAGACTGCAGACATGATACAAGAGATTAATGCCTGCCAGATGCAGCCTCACGAGTGCCTGCCAGATGCAGCCTCACCAATGCCTGTCAGATGCAGCCTCACCAGTGCCTGTCAGATGCAGCCTCACCAGTGCCTGTCAGATGCAGCCTCACCAATGCCTGTCAGATGCAGCCTCACCAGTGCCTGTCAGACGCAGCCTCATTAGTCCCCGGATCAGAGCGGCGATTTCACGCTATGTCACGGAGCTGGATTTGAATTTCCCGGGCCGGGTGGCCGCAGTAACAAAGTCCCGCTTCCTATGATACACATCAGGTGACATTGTCCTTCCCAGCACAAGACATATGCTATGGTTTTTACTACTTGCCTGTATCTTGCTTATGTTTGGAAGTAGATTTTTAATAAATATACTTTTTATCCTGGTGGGCTATCCATTCAGACACAGAGCCCCAACCCGGCACCGCCCCCACTCACCCCTGATTGGCTGACTGACTGACAGCTGCGGGAGCCAATGGCGCTGCTGCTGTGTCTCAGCCAATCAGTAGGAGTGTCCAGGATGGCTTAGACATTTGTGGACATCGCTGGAGTACCAAAGCACCAATGCACTGTTTGTGTTGCCACCAAGCACCAATGCACTGTTTGTGTTGCCACCAAGCACCAATGCACTGTTTGTGTTGCCACCAAGCACCAATGCACTGTTTGTGTTGCCACCAAGCACCGATGCACTGTTTGGGTTGCCACCAAGCACCAATGTACTCGTAGTGTTGCCACCAAGCACTGATGCACTGTTTGGGTTGCCACCAAGCACCAATGTACTCGTAGTGTTGCCACCAAGGATCAATGCATTGTTTGTGTTGCCACCAAACACCTATTCACTGTTTGTGTTGCCACCAAGTACCAATGTACCGGTATTATTGCCATCAAGCACCACTGAAGACTTAGGAGTTGACTTACTAAATGCAAATAGACTTTGCACCAGTGTTAATTTAGTCGAATAAAACCGTCTAAAACATTTTAGTTGACTAAAATATGACTAAAACTAATTTCTAACAATACAAAATGTTCAGTAAGCACTAAAGCACTCATTTTGTCCACTAAGGGGTACTCCCCCTGTGGTACAGAGTGATCCCTGTCGGCATCACAGCTCTTCTTTTGAGTAACCAGTTCAGGCAAGGCACACCGGAAGTGACGTCATGATGTTTCGTGATGCCTTTCCGGAAGCGCCACAGGAACCGGAACTGGGTAATGGGAGAGGTGTGTGTCAGCGTGACCCGCATGCCACACGTGGAGGTTGATGGCGCTAGCCATCCAGCCAAGCACCCTCCTCAAGTCCCTGGCAGGGTCTGTTTGTTCCGACCCTCCTATCAGGAGTTTGGGTGTAGTCCCTGGTGGGGTATTAATAAGGAGTTCTTTGCTCGTTCACTTTCAGCGCTGGCCGATAGAGCTACACATTTTGTATGGCAACCGATGGAACATTGGACGACCATCAGGTATTACTCAAGAAAGATTTTTATTGGTTCCTGATAGAGCCCGTCTGGTGACTTAGAGTTTCCAGTGTAACATATTTTTGTCCCTCTTCTTGTATTTGATCATTATAGGTCTGTCAGTCCTTCTTGGTCTGCAATTTCTAACCTACAACACCAGCTCTATTAATTTTGTTTGGTCTTCTGACCTTCAGCTGAGCATCACCTTTAAGGCTGGGTTCACACTGCAGCGGGGCGGAGCGGTGTGGAGCGGCGCGATGCGGCGCTCCAGGCGATCTCAAAGCGGCTTGCTAGGAGACTTCTATCATAGAAGTCAATGCAAGCCGCCTGAGATCGCCCTGAAAATAGTGCAGGGACCATTTTTCTAATGCGGAGCGAAGCGATTCGCTCCTATTAGAACGGTCCCATTTGCACAGCATTGAGGCGAATTGTCAGGCGACTCAAGTCGCCTGACAATTCGCCTAGATGTGAACGGGCCGCGAAGTCGCGCCGCTCCGCCCCGCTGCAGTGTGAACCGGCCCTAAACCATTCCAGTATTTCTGGGCTTGATGTTCTTTGTCCTCCAATCATCGGTTGCTCCATTTGCCTCCTATTTTTCACTGTGGTTCAATTTTGGACAGGTGGGTGGGCTTTTTGAATTTCCCTTTTTCTCTGCTTTTTAACCACTTCAGCCCCGGAAGGATTTCACACTTTAGGACCAGAGCCCTTTTTGCGATTTGGCGCTGCGTCGCTTTAACTGACAATTGCGCCGTCGTGTGACGTTGTACCCAAACAAAATTTGCGTCCTTTTTTTCCCACAAATAGAGCTTTCTTTTGGTGGTATTTCATCACCGCTGCGTCATTTCTGATCGCCGCTATAAACAAAAGAAGAGCGACAATTTTGCAAAAAAAAACAAATTTCTTACTTTTTGCTAAAATACAAATCAAAAAAAAAAATACAAAAAAACATTTTTTTTCATCAGTTTTGGCCGATTTATATTCTTCCTCATATTTGTGATAAAAAAAATTGCAATCGGCGTTTATGGATTGGTTTGCGCAAAAGTGGCCGCGTTTACAGACGATGAGAATTCATTTCTGGGGTTTTTATTTTTTTATTATTTTTTACTAGTAATGGCGGCGATCTGCGATTTTTAGCGGTACTGCGATATAGCAGCGGACATGTCAGATCATTTTGACACTTTTTTGGGGCCATTGGCATTTATACAGCGATTAGTGCTATAAAAATGCACTGATTACTGTGTAAATGCCATTGGCAGTGAAGGGGTTAACCTGCAGGGGGCGCTCTAAGGGTTAACTGTGTTCCCTGGGCGTGTTCTAACTGTGTGTGGGCTGCCCTAGCAGGGGAAGGGAAGTGATCATAGCTTCCATGTAGAGGAAGGCTGTGATCACAGCCCTTCCCCCTCTCACAGAACGGAGGTCCGTGTTTACTTACACGGACCTCCGTTCTTTCAGTGCGGGGGGGGGGCATCGCGGGTAGCCGGCGGAGATCGAGTCCGCCGCACCCGCTCCCTGGCCCCCCCCCAACATAGTGAGCGCGCGGGCGCGCCTCCGGAGGCGCCCGCGCTCACAGTGCACGATCTCGCAGCCGCTGTCGTATGACGGCGGTTTGCGTTATCGAGCCACTTTGTCGCCGTCAACCTGCGGTTGACTGTCAGCAAGTGGTTAGTCACGGACACTGTAAGTCTTCCTCTATTAGAGTTTTGTTATGTAAACATGTACTGACTATTTGAAAGAATATGGATATATGTTTAGTATATAACACTAATTGTTCTTATTTTTCAATATTAGAGCGACATCATTGTTATATAATTGCTGCAAATGCCTGATGAAGACTGTTTACAGTCGAAACGTTGGAAGTAATCTTTACAATTTATTGTCTTGGCGTTTTATCATTTATATATATGCTGTATATGTATCAATTTATACCTTTGTATAGTTTTTTATGTGGATTATGAATAAAATAAAATAACTATTTTTATACTCATCTTGACGCCCTATCTTTGCAATTACTGCCTACACAGTCCCGTTTAATACTTTGTTTCTTTTTCTTACGACTAAAACTAAAACAATTGAGATGACTAAAATACGACTAAAACTTAGTCAAAACAAAATGGGACTAAAACTAAAATGCCATTTTAGTCAAAAGACTAAGACTAAAACTAAATTGAAATTTGACGTCAAAATTAACACTGGTCTGTAGTGCATGTACATACCTCAATACCATAAATAATAACATATTTGATTTTTCCCTCCAGCAGTATATAATGAGTGTGGAAATTGAAGAGAAATGCTTAAATAATGCAATACAATTTAACTACACCCATTCAATTTTAGACGACTAAAATGAGTTGTAGTTGACTAAAATGATTTTAGTCTACTAAAATGTCCTGGAGAGTTAGTCGACTAAATACGACTAAAACTAAACAATTGCAGCATACTAAAATGGGACTAAAACTAAAATGCCATTTTAGTCCTAAGACTAAGACTAAAACTAATTAGAAATTTGCTGCCAAAATTAACACTGCTTTGCACTTTGCAATGTACAGTTGCACTCTGCAGGCGTAGTTGCTCCAAGGCTTAGTAAATGAGGTAAAGATTCACTTTGCAAAGATAACCCTAATACATACAAGGGAAATTAAAGAAAAAAAAAACAGCATTTCTTGCTTGCATGTGGTTGGATGATGGAGGTCAGCAGAGCTTCTGCTCATTTACTAAGCTCTATAGCAACTGCATTTGCCTTTAGTAAATCAACCCCTTAGTGTTGGTAATGTACTGGTAACATTACTGCTGAACGCCAATGTACTATTAGAGTTGCTGTTGGGCACCAATGCAGTACCACCATTAATAGCACAAATGTAAGAAGACATGTACTGTAGATCAGAAAATTATTCCCCGGAGAACTCAATTTTTTTCAAGGAAACCCCCCCTTCCCCAAAAATGGAAAAAGTCAGCACTGGGATCCAAACAGCCTTGCCCTTGTATTCCCTGACTCATCTGAACTGACTTACAATGTCTCAAAAGACGTTAGGCTAATTTGTGTTTCCTGTTTTTAATATACAGAAAGTTTCTTTAAGAAAGGGCTGCCCAGCACAGGATGGAAACGGAAGAACACCCCCACCAATAGATTATTTATAGCTATATTTAGACTATCAAAGTGTATGTAGGCCCAAAAATGAACTTCACTTCGCACGTGAGCGGAGCAATTTTCAGGCGTTTGTATTTGAGAGTTTTTGAGCTTTTTTAGAAGTGTATTACAAGCGCTTTACAGATTCAGGTGTTTTGTTTAGCCAATAGAAAGCACTGGGGAAGGAGAGGTGGAGGAGATAGTGTGAAGAGCTGCCGTTTGAGTAGAAAATGTGAGACAAAATGCTAATTTCAGGCATTCCCATTGAAGTCTATGGAGCTCAATCTGCCGAAAAGTTGCTCAATGTATTTCTGGCAGATCAATGGGTATTTTCTGTACTTAAAGGTTCTTTAACCACTTGCCTACCGGAGACTTTCACCCCCTTCCTACCCAGGCCAATTCTCAGCTTTCAGCGATTTTAGCATTTTTTTGAGACAGCTAGAGCCTTCTTTTGGTGGTATTTAATCACCACTGTTTTTTTTTTTTTTGTTTTTTCTCTAAACAAACGAAAAAGACCAAAACTTTTTTAAAAACTTTTTCTGTTTTCTGGTTTTTCTGGTTTCTGTTTTGTAAATAAGTAATTTGTCTCCTTCACTGGTGTGTGCTGATGAGGATGCACTGAGGGGCACTGATATGCGGGACTGATGGGCACTGATAGGCATCATGGATAGGCATCACTGATGGGCACTGATTGGCAGCACTGGTGGGCATTGATTGGCAGCACTGGTGGGCACTGTTGGGGCTGCACTGATCAGTGCCCTGATTGTCAGTGCAGATGTCCCCTGTGTGGATTTGCCAGTTTTCGGCTCTCCTCTCCTTATGTGCTGTCAGCGTGAGGGGAGAATTGGAGATGACCAGCAAATCCTGATATGTTCGTAGTGATCCTAATAGGGTCACTATCCTGCGCTTGTGGATGTGGATCTATTCACGGGTCTATAAACCAAGGGCTGAGTGTTGAAGTGTCTCAGTGTGGTGAGTTAAGGGAGTGCTGCTCTATAAAGGTGTGTGTGCCTTGTAAATTAGTAACAAGATGTGAGAGCGCTCACCCCAGCTTACCATATAATCTTCATGGATAAAGTGCATTTGCTAACCATTACAAAAGAATATAGTACTTATTATGAACACGTGCAAACACAAATATTCTAAAATAACATAGTGCAACAATTAGTGATGATTCTAAATGTCCACAATGCACAAAATACATAAAAAAGGTTCCTAAAAAAGTTCCAGATGCAATAATTCATAACCATCGGTGTCAGAACACCATTCACTTGAATATGGGATGATCGTTTGCTTCAGTTAGTGACACATTTAATGCAGTAATAGGGAGTTCATCACTGTCTCAAGTACTTAGGATATTTTAAGTATGCAAGTGCTCATAATACAGCTGTGGGATTTTTTTGGTGCTCTCCGTGTTCCCCTCCTACGTTCCCGCACTCACCAGAAAACATGGACTCCTATTACGGGAGCCATGTTCGCCTTAGTGTCTGCTGGGCACAGTGGTTCTATGGGTCTGGTCAACATCGCTGGATAGAGATGGGGCTCAGGTAAGTATTAGAGGGGCTGCTGCACACAGAAGGCTTTTTATCTTAATGCATAAAATATATTATGTTAAAAAAAAACCTCTGCCTTTACAACCACTTTAAAGTGGAGAACTGGAGGGTGCAGCATATTAAAGTGGAGAACCAAGGGGGAGTTATGGTCTAATAAAGTGGATGTAAACCCAATTCATGAAATTTGAGCTGGGCATATCTGGCTGTAGTGCTTTCTTTTGGCTCTTCAAATAGCTATGTCCTGTCTGTAGCTCTGTTATCAGCCTGATAAAGTTCTCACTCCTTCTCAGAGACAGGACATAGAGACAGAGGAGGTTGCTAAAAATAGATTAGCACACTGCCAAACAATTCACAGGCAACCTCTGCATGTGTGGGAAGGGGGGTGTGCCTTTCCTCCAATCAGCTTTCTCACAGTCTCTCACAGTGTCCAGGAATCATCTCCTCTTACATAGGAAGCGGGAAATTTCACTGCCTGTGATTAGCGCGGTGCAGTGCAAACTTCCTGGCGGGATCAGACACGTGCAGTTCCGAACACGCCCAAGCCCATCCTTAATAGGAAGGAAGTGTAAAATCTAACAGAATGTGCACTTTGTAAACAGTATATCAAGGTGAAGACAGAAGATATAAATGTAAGACTTATATAGGGAGGTTTGTGTCATCTCTGTGCATCATCTGAGGCTGTTCACTTCACTGGGTATATGGAGGGTTTACATCCACTTTAAATTCAAATTTTGAAAACAGACAGATTTTCTTTTACATGTTAAATGGGAACTGGTGAAATACATTTTAATATATATATATATATATATATATATATATATATATATATATACACACACACACACATATATATATATATATATATATATACACACACACACACACACACACATATATATATATATATATATATATATATATATATATATGTATCATGCAAATCTTTACTCATGTTGTTTAGCATGTGTCTGCATCCTAAACCACGTGTTATATGAAGGGTTGTTAAAATCTGTAATTTGCACTTCTAATCGCAGCACAATTATTTCACTTGGCAGTCAAGGAAAGCCCCAGATACTGAACAGCAGTTATACAATGTCTTCAAAATATAAGACATCTGATCTCTTTTTATTTCTAATATTTTTTGGCATGCATTCTCTTTCCTTTTATGAAGCAATAACCCAATGTATTTCATAGAACAATGACTTTCTACCCTGTCTTTTATTGGCATTCTGCGACACAGATGTCCCTAATCTTTTTCAACTTAGGATCTGCAATATAACTAGCGACAGCCCCTGCTTCCTTCTTAAAGTTGTTCTCCAGCCAGGGATTCTCCCACACACACACACACACACACACACAAACGATAACCTCTTCTAACTAATCAATGCAGCAATTAAAAAAAAAAAAAAAAAAAAAACCCTAAATCTAAAAGGTCTTTTTACTTTCCTAAATCCATGGTTACATGATGCACCAGGTCCTAGCGTCTTCTAACTTCTGGACTGCAGATGTGAAGGGTCCTTCATGTGGGTGCCCATGTTCTAGGTGGATTATACATTTCATACTGGCAGTATCAGGGTGCTCTAAGGCAGGGTTTCTCAACTGGGCCCAGTAAATTCTTTCACACCCTTCCATTGCCACAACAGTAAAGACTAAAGTTTATATTCACATAATAAAATTATTTGAATGAAAAGATGTATTGAAATGCTATAGGGTTCTGGATGGGGCTGGGTGTCGCTCTGGTGAGATGTGGTTGTGTGGTGGGTAAACTGTTTGATGTTTAGAACACTATAGAGGGCTGGAGACTCTGCAGCAGGCTGGCACTATGGGATGTTGGGGGCACTATGGGCTCTGGGGGCCACATGTGGAGGTTAAGGGATCTGCAGCACGCTGAATGCCCAAGGAGGGCGAAGGGTGCCCATGGCCTGGCAGTAAGCAGGCCATGGCCCGGTGGATGAGAATCACTGCTTTAGGTACTAAGGAACAGCAGCGGTTAGAGGACATCACCATGAGGGAAACAATTGGTAGCAGGCACAGGCAGCAGCAGTGGATCAGTGATCTCCATTTACGGAGGAAGCACCAGTTAAAAACCTATACCTTCTATTATTTAAAAGCAGTCTTTAAATTCCAAGCAACTGACCTTGTCTAGGTTTGAGAGTTGTGATTAAATATCTTAGTTTTCTTCTGGCAGCAAGGAATATTTCTTCAGCCTCCCCTCTCCAGTGGTCAATCTGTAACAACTTAACTTTGCAGAATGTCACAAAGTGAGAAGCAGTAGAGGGATGATCTGTCTGAGACAACCTGTGTACACATAGCCCAGAATATAAGGGCTATTGAACAGGAACCAGGATTTATAAAAATATATTTATATATTGTAAATGTTAGCCCAACATCTCAATCTAAGAAATAGAGGTTGACAATGGATGATAATCAAAAATGAACTCCAGGGGTCAACAAAAATGCTTTCTTGCAGTGGGGATGCCCCTGAACTGCAAGGGTTAAATGCTTGTTTAGGTCTAGGGGGCTACAAAAGGCACTTATCCTGTGGCAGTTGCAGTTCCTCTGTTGTAATAGTAGCCTGCCACTGGATGTTAGGATATTGAGGGACAGTTCACAGTCAAAGCATATAGGGGAGTAGAGCAGACTGCTGGTAGAGTGGAGGACTGGGAAGTGGAGCAGATTGCTGTTTGCTGGAGGGGCAGAGGACTGGGCACAAAGTGCAGTAGTGCTGGCAGCCAGTGCAGTGGAGGAATATGGTTATTTACTCCCTTCTTCCCTATCCCGCATTCCCCCTCCCCCTTTCCCCCCACTCCTCCTCCTCCCCTCCACCCCCTCCCTCTATCCCCCTTCCCTTCCTCCTGGTTGCTATTAACTATAACACTTACCCCCAAATATAATTATTGCCTCACAATATAGCTTGCTTTAAAGCTCACGTTTCTTCTTTTTGGCTTGATCTTCTCCTATTCTGAGAGACTTGAGTTCGGTCACCATTCCTGCTGACATGTAGCCCTACTCTGGGGCCCTATACCTTCCAATCTGCTTGCATTTTACCTATGCTTATCTTGAATATTATTACTGTTAATGTTGCTGTTAAAGTTTACTTGTTATGTTTCTATGGCCATTAGGGGCACCCATTGACACCCCGATTAGCCGCACCACGCTCATCTGCTGCTTATGTTCCAGTGACCCCGCAATATATATATATATATACATACATACACACACACACACACACACACACACACACACAGAGTTATTTCCTTTCCGGGGATTGCTCCCTCATATGTTGTTTTATCCCATCACATAGGCTTTAAGAGTCTCTGTTCACTGCTTCTCCCACCAGGCCCACAAATACCCCTATAGGGTATCCTATGGGCCCTCTCCTGTGCTTGGTGGTATTTGTGCTTACCCAACAGTTGGCCACCCACTCCACACTTTCTGTTCACCTGATTAGGGGGGGGGGGGGGGGGGGGGGGGGGGGGGGGGGGGGGGGGGGGGGGGGGGGGGGGGGGGGGGGGGGGGGG
>BLSH010440354.1:823728-850135 GCA_018402905.1 Glandirana rugosa
CACCTTCCCTTCGCCCCCCCCCCCGCTTTATTCTTTCTTCCCCCCTTGCTGCGGTTTTCCCCCTTCCCTTCCACCTGCTTCATCCTCTACACTTCTGTCCCTTTATGCCCCCCCACCAGGGGTGTGCTGACAGAACTCAGACTTCCCTCTCCTTTTGATTTTCCCCCACATAGCCCTCTTCATTTTAGTCATGGCACCATTGAATATTCTTATGCTTAATGTTCAGGGCCTCAATTCCCCCAACAAGCGCACCAAGGCATTTTGCTCGTTTGCCTCTGCACATGTGGTTTGCTTACAGGAGACCCATTTTACAGCACAATCCACACCTAAATTGTTTGGTCGCTGGTATCCACAAGCGTTTACAGCCTCAGTCTCCTCTTAAAAGAGAGGTGTGCTTATAGCATTCCATCCCATTACCCCATTCACACTCCAGGTGGAGATCAGGGACCCAGAAGGTCGCTACCTTATTCCAACCAGACATCTCCTAGATAGTGAAGTCACAATTGTCTCTTACTATGCCCCCAATAAACGCCCACTTTTGTTTCATTCCTATCTGCTAACAGTTATTGAATCTCACAAAAAAGGCACCCTTATAATCTGTGGTGACTCAAACCAAGTGCTTTACCCATTCCTTGACAATTTCCCGGTCCCTACCTCCCCACCCCAAACCACCTATCCTTCCAATAACTCTTAAACCAATTCTCACTCCTAGACGCCTGGAAAGAACAAAATCCTACTAGACGCCAATTTACTCACATCCTCACAAAGTATTCTCCCGCATTGACCATACCTTTCTAACCATCGGCTCTTCCCCCCTCCCTGGCCTACTCATTCTCTTGGACCAGCCACAGCGTGGTACTTGCTTCCCTGTCATCTCTTGTCCCTAGACATACTCACGCCTCTTGGAATATCAACGATAGCCTTCTGGCTAACCCTACCCATCGCCTGGAAATCGAAACAGCTCTTAAGGACTATATAACAAATAATACCTCTCCAGACACATCACCCCTTACCCTCTGGGAAGCCCACAAATCATTCATTAGAAGAGTTTGTATCAGCCAAGCGTCCTACCTACACAAGGAGAAACGCTTCCTACACAAGCGCTTAGAGGAAGCTCTCTCCCAAGCCTCAACAGCTTTCGAAACCCAATCCTCTCCTGCGACTAGACATGATCTCGAGATAGCACGTTTAGAACTAGACCTTTTTCTGACAGAAGCAGCTGAAAAAACCCTTCGTAGATCTAGCCCCACACTTTACATGAAAGCAAACAAGCCTGATACGTTCCTGGCCCTAGAGCTCCGTAGGGCTGAACATGCCTCTAAACCCATCAGACAAACTATCCACGAATACTTACTCCAGCAACCCTATAAAAATCATACAAGAATTCCCTAGATACCTTGCAGATCTGTACCAGAACACCAAAACTGTTATCCCAGCCCAGGCAGCTAGCCTCCTATCCACCCTTCAAATGCCCACTCTCTCTTCCTCTCGTCGTGAAAATCTTGACCAACCTATCACGGAAAATGAAATATGATTAGCAATTAAAACTTTGAAACCCCGTAAGTGCCCAGGCCCTGATGGCCTCTAAACAACATAATACAAGAAGTTAACCGACCTCCTCGCCCCCCTCCTTGTTGATGCCTATAATTCCCTCTTAGACGACTGCTCCTTCCACGCTGAATCCTTAACGGCAGCTACATCAATGATACCTAAAACCCCACTCAGACAGCTCAACATGGTCTAATTTTAGACCAATATCAATTCTCAACCTGGATGTTAAACTCCTTGCGAAAGTCCTGTCCACCCGCCTCAACCCCTACATCGGTTCCTTAATCCATAAGGATCAGGTTGGATTTATTCCATCCCGACAGGCCAGTGACAATATTCGCTGCGCATCACTTCTCTCCTATGCTGCTCGCACCCGCCAAATCCCCTCATGCTTTATATCATTAGACATGCGTAAGGCCTTTGATACACTGTCCTGGTCTTACCTACACTTTATCCTACGCCGATGGGGGTTCGGCGATCACTCCCTGCGTTGGACCTCAGCACTGTACACAAATCCAACGGCCTTTGTCTCATATGCTGGCTTTCGATCTGATCCTTTCCCAATAGAACGTGGTACCCGTCAGGAGTGCCCGCTCTCCCGTCTACTATTCACCCTAGCGATTGAGCCCCTAGCGCTCTAAATCCGCTCAAATCCCAACATTCGTGGCCTGGAAATAGGGGGGCACTCACATAAACTATGTCTCTTTGCGGATGACATCCTTGTCTTCATGACCGCCCCCACTAATCTCTGCACCCAACTTACTAGACACACTTTCCAGATTTGGGGACATTTCAGGCCTAATGATCAATCCGCAGAAATCAACAGCCCTAACCATTCCCCTGCCTAATTCCCTACGAAACCAGATCACTGGGATCCTCCCTTTTTCTTGGGCAGATACACACATCCCCTTCCTAGGCATTAAATTTACTGCCACTCCTTCTGATCTTTATGCTGCAAACTTTCCACCTATGCTTTCACATCTTACAACCCTTGTCCAAATGGGCTACGCTTCCCCTTTCCTGGATAGGTAGGATTACAGTTCTCAAAATGTCCATTCTCCATAAAATCCTCTACCTATTTTGTGTACTTCCAATTTTGGTACCTTCCCACTATCTACATATCCTACAACGCCATGCGTCTTCCTACATGTGGGGCAAGCTGAGACCCCGCTTACCTAAACCTACTCTATTCACTCCCAGAATTAATGAGGGCCTCGGAGTACCTAACTTCCTTAAATATTATTATGCTGCACAGCTAGCCCAGCTCCCAAAACATCATGCCTCTAACGAAACTCCCTTGTGGGTAGTCATCGAATCGGTGGACGGCGATCCTCTCTCTACAGCCAATCTCCTTTGGCCAAACCAATCCGATTATGCGACACCATCTGGGACAGACTCAAAAAGCGCTATAGATACTTCAGTTTTCCCATAACCCCTTACTCTCCTTTCTCCACAATCCATTATTCTACCCAGCTTGGTCCTCCCTGTCATCCTTTTCTGCTTGGTCGAGAGCAGGCCTGCTCTGAACCCATCAATTCTTTGCGTCCACAACCTTCAAACCCTTCCCGACACTTTGCAAGGCTTATAGCCTTCTCGCCTTTGAACTTTTTCGATACCTACAAACATTTCCTTACCCCGAGACCCCCCCCCCCCCCGATACTTCCGAACTTAGTTTCTCTCCCTTTGAGCGAGTATGTAAAATCAGATCCCCATAGATGTGGACTGATTTCTGAGCTTTATACCCATCTCCTAACCCCAGACACGGCTAAACCCCCAATGTACGTTGGCAAATGGGAAAGAGACTTCGACCTCGCATTAGACCATACGGTTTGGCCACTTATCTGGCAGGTAACTAAATCTTCCTCACCTAACATTGCAGCCCTGGAAACTAACTATAAGGTGCTTATCAGGTGGTACCTAGTTCCCGCCAGGATTAATAAATTCCTCCCGCAATATCCAGCCCTTTGCTTTCGTGGCTGCAGCGACGTGGGCTCACACCTACATATTTGTTGGGACTGTGCCATAGTGCAAACCTTTTGGTTAGAGATCTTCAAAATCCTCTTAAAACTTTTTGACACATCTCTGCAGCCAGACCCTATAGTGGCTCTCCTGAATGGCAAACCCATGTATCTGACTCACCGCCAATTTAAACTTCTACTCAAAGTCACTACTGAAGCCAAGCAAACCATAGCAAGAGCATGGAAAAACGCCTCCCTATGTATATTTGTGACAAAACACAGAATTACCCAAACAATGATCCACGCCAAATTAGAAGTTGTCATACTAGATAAAGTTCCTAAATTTGAGCAGCTTTGGAATCCTTGGGTAACCCACTTCCTACCCCCATGGTGTAGACGAAACCTCACTACGCCCATGATACCCTTAGTTCATTTCTTTTATTCTGTCTTTTAATCTTTCTCCACTCTTTCACCCTCCCTTAGGGGGGATCCCTTTGCCCGTCCCTCTCTGTCCCCTTCCCTCCATCTGACCCCCCTCTTTATCCCACTCTTGCTCTTTCCCACCCCTTTTACATGCTCACCCCCACCCCCCTCACTTATCTCTTGTCTCTATCCTCTTCCCTCAATCATCACAGCCCCCACCATAGCTTGGGCTCTTGGCTAGGTGTTTACCTTCCTGGAACTGCAGTCTCCCAGTACTCTTGAGCTCTTTAGTATTGTTCCCTGGGAGCTTCACTAAGGGCTCATGCTTCCTCTTGGCCCCCCCCCCCCGTTTTTCTTCTTTCCCTCCCTGTTTATATGATACTCCTACATATAATTCCAGCCTGCCTATATATGATGTTATGGAGGACTATCCTCTTTTCAATGTGTGCTATGTACCTTTATTCAGGGCTCGACAAACGCCAGGTCGCATTGGCGACTAGAATATGCATCCTGGTGCCTGGGCGTCTCAGAATAAGCACAAAAAATCATGCTTGCAGGACTTTTTTAAACGTGGCGCCAGCGTGACGCTCCAGTGTGAATAGGTACATTGGAATTAATGGGCAGCGTTTTAGAATCTTTTTGGAAGCGCTATTTTTAGCACAAAAACGATAGGAAAGCGCCTCAGTGTGAAAGAGGTCTCAGATGCTACACCAGCCGGTAATTGAGGCCGCGGCTTTGTGGCCATCTCGAGCTACACATTTAGTTCGGGGAACTGGCGCCCTCTTGTGGTGGCTCTGAGAAGCAGTTACTATGGGCGCGCTGAATGTTTCCCCTGCCTGTTCTATTCTCACTGCCTGCCCATCTCCTTCCCAAGAGGAGAAGATGTGGAAGTTGTTTTGGGCTTCATCTGGCGCCCTTTGCATAGCTTCCAGCGCAAGATGTAAGGCTAAATCCCTACAGACAACCATAAAAATATTTTGTAAATATTGTACAATTAAAATATTAGAATCTGTTTTAGCTGTTCTCTGCACCCCACTGGAATCAGGCAGAAGTTGTGAGGAAATCTTCTAGATGCACAGATTGTGTTAAAAATCAGATTTGTACGTCTTCCCTGTTAATTCCAAAACTAATATTGCCACTCAAGACATTGCCAATTCATCAATTCATAAGCAAGATACATGCAATTTGCAATGAGATCTCCACTGCCCAGTTATATCTCCGTCCGCTAAGAATCAATGTCTACCACCAAATTCAGTACTCTTCTTTTAAACGTTAAACCATCGGGGATGTTGCTAAACATGTCCTTTCACCATCTGACCCCTGGACCCCATTTCGCCACTCTTGCTTTATTCTACAGTCTAAATTGCTCTTTCACACAGGCATTAAAAATAGCTGGTAGGATTGTGGTTTTACCACTTTTCAGCACCACTGCAGTGTTGAAGCTCATACTCACATGCGGCTGGTGAGCAGAAAACCAGGCGGCTGAGCCACGGTTTTACTGCCCCCCACCTGCCTGAAGGTTGAAATGCAGCTGCAGAAAAAATTAAACAGCATGTTACTTTCAGCAAGTGCTACTGTCACCAAACGCAACTAATGCATGTCTGTATGGACACCCACAGTTGTGTGCGATGCACACGCACGTGGCACAGTAGTGCACTGCCTAAAGGGTAAAATTAGGCAGTCAGGAGGCAACATATCACCTCTTCACGCCTGTCAAATGTCAATCCGGGCGTGAATCATTTTTCAGAGGAGCTGCAGTCCTTGCCACAAGGTAAAATGAACTGCATGAAGAGTTCAGCAGGCATTGATGTGCAAAACGCTCTATTCACTTCTATAGAAACATGCTACAGGTGCACCATAAACACTGTAAGCCTGCATTCACACACGGACGACCCGATTTCAGCACGACTTTGCTAGGTGATTTCAGCGCGACTTTCAGCACGACTTCAGGCGACCCTACACATGACTTATGCCAGACGACTTTGCCTTGGCTAATCAGAGAAGGGAGGGAGGGGGCTGCCCCAAATAAATTCTATTCTTTTACACTACAAAGTCGCTTGTATTTAGATGGGGGATCCGACTTGGAGACGACTTCTATTGAATCCTATGGGCACAAGTCGGATAGAAGTCGCCTCCAAATAGTATAGGAACCTTTTCTGAAGTCGCCTTGAATTCGGAGCGACTTCAGTAGTGTACATTAAAACGGTTCCCATTCACGTCAATGGAATTTCAGATGTCAAGCGACTTGGGGCGACTTGAGACAACTCAAGTCGGATCGCAAGTCGCCCCTGTGTGAATGCAGCATAAATGTATACCTGGCATTTGCAGAACGTTTAAGGCATGGTTGCAAAGTGTCAAAAGTGATTATTTCTTATATTAGCCTTGTAAAAAAAAAAATCACAGGGCGTTGTATCGCTTCCTCACTGCCTGCTTTAACCCCTCGAACCCTGCACTAGTGCACTGCAACCGCATGCAAGTGCAATCCTATTCACTTGAATGGGTGAACTGTCATCCGCCTGCTCAACGGGGTTTAGCAGAGAGATCCCCGCTGAGCAAGCGGAATCCATTTAGCGGAGGCACCGTGTGAAAGGGGCCTAAGGTGCCATGAGTTACTGGATCTCCTATCGCCCCACCTTGCTGCACTGTCCTTCCTTAGTGAGCCGCTGCCCATCACACCATCAAGCCAAGTACACACGGGCCGAATGCCGGGCAACATCAGCCAGTTCAATAAAAACTAGCCGCCATTCATTCCTTATGTATGGCAGCTGTTCTGCATGCTGGAAAAAAAATGGCTCCTAACATTTTTAGCTGGCTCCTAGATTCCAAGCAAATTTGTCAAGCCCTGCCTTTATTGAACCACCATGGCCTTCCCCACGCTTTAACTAATGTTACGTTGTGCTCACCATGCAATTGTACCTCTTAAGGCTTGTACACACTATAAGAAAATAGGGCCAACATTTTCATCTAGAGAATTTTCGTACGATTTTCGTATAGTGCGTACACAACTTTCGACAGCCGATTCAGAATTTTCATACGAAAATTCTCGGATGGACAAACTTCAAAATTATTCTCGGATGGGAACAGGACGACTGATTTTCGTTTAATGTGTAACATTATCAGACGATTTTCGTACAACAAAAATCAGAAAAGAAAGACTGCGCATGATCAGAAACAATAAACAAAAAAGAAGCCTTTGTCGTACGAAAATTTTCGTACAAATTTTCTTTCATTGGTTCCAATTTGCTGTGAAACAACGAGAAAAATCGGATGAACGGTTGCCCAATTTTCTTATAGTGTGTACCCCACTTTACTCTTATACTTGTACCTTACTATTGAACTTCTATTACCGTTAACATCAATAAAACATTTGAACAAGAAAAATGTATCTGATGCTAGGACTGCTTTCAAGTGGAACTTCACTCTCTCAACCCAGACTGACTATTTTTGATCCTTGGGCTGCTAACATTAGTAAATAGATGGGAAAGTACAGAATATCCTATTTACTTGTTTTAACCTTTTTTTCCCAATTTCTTCAGTTACTTCCTCCTTTCTGGCCTAGGCAAATGATGTCCTACATCCCAGTCTTCAGAAGGGGAGGCGGGTTTTCTAAGCTAAGCACACCCTCGTGCCTGCATGCCTGAGCTATAGGCAGATTGATTCCAGAAAGTAAATGCTACATGAGTTATCTGCCCTCATTTAAGATGGCCACAGCCAGAATTGCTAGGGGATGTTTTTCAAAGTGATTTCTCAGCAAAATAAAACATGGAGACATGGATGGATGGGGGAGTTTGCTTTGAATATTAAAAATCAATTAAATAGCATTTTTTGTTTGTGGTGCTCAGATGCAGTTTAGTTCCTCTTTACCAAGGCAAAGTGCAATAGTGTAATTAAAGTCATTCATAGAAATCAATGACACACTAGCTTTTGTAGTCTATGTTAGGTTAACAAATGAGAAATATCTGGTTTCAGCTAAAGACCTGCTTACGGAAAAAAGAATACTACTAAAAGATGTGCACACTATTCTAAACACTCTTGAATTAGATGGTTTAGGAAATGTTTACGTGACTTATGAATATAGAAAGTGCATGACGCAGAAGTAGTCAAAGCATTGACCGTCCACTAAGAGCAATATCCACCTGCTGAGAGCAATATCAAAGGCACCAAAGGGCCACATGCAGCTTAAGAGTCGCTTGCTGGGCACCACAACCATCGCTCTCTTTCGGCACTACACCTTGCAACCTTGCAAAATGCTAAAGACATTTTTTTGATTGCTATACAAGCAAGACTGTTATATCTCAAGGGAGAATAAAACTGAACTTTTCACCAGACATATTTCACCAACAATATCCTATGCAGACCAGAAATGATAAAATTAAAGTTGTGTCACTGGGGTTATCAAGCTAACGGCTTCTCCAGACAGATATTTGAAACCGTGCACAACGGATACAATCACTGAGAGTATTCTGTTTTGCTTTTATTTGTTATATTTTTCTTTAGCCAAAAAAAATTTCCCAGTAAAACTTAAAAACAATCAATTTAATCTACCCCAAAAAGTACAGCATAATATTGGTTATGTAACATTCACTTCAGCCCCGGAAAGATTTCCCATGTTAGGACCAGAGCACTTTTTGCGATTCAGCAAAATTTGAGCCCTTTTTTTCCCACAAATAGGGCTTTCTTTTGGTGGTATTTGATCACCTCTGCGTCATTTCTGATCGCCGCTATAAACAAAAAAAGAGTGACAATTTTGCAAAAAAAAAAAAAAAAAGATTTCTTACTTTTTGCTACAATACAAATCCAAAAAAATATAAAAAAACAAATTTATTCATCGGTTTTGGCCAAATTATATTCTTCCTTGTATTTTTGTTAAAAAAAAAAATTGCAATCGGCGTTTATTGACAAAAGTTGCCGCATTTACAAACCATGAGAATTAATTTCTGGCGTTTTTAATATTTTTTTACTAGTAATGGCGGCGATCTGCGATTTTTATCAGGACTTTGATATTGGGGCGGACATGTCGGACATTTTTTACACTTTTTTGGGACCAATGACATTTATATAGCGATCAGAAATTTAAATATCCACTGATTACTGTATAAATGTAATTGGCAACGAAAGGGTTAACCAGGGGGCGCTCTAGGGGTTAACTGTGTTCCCTGGGTGTGCTATAACTGTGAGGGGGCTGGACTGTCAGGGGCATACGAGATCTAACAGTGACAGGGATCAGTAGATCTCTTAGATGCTGCCTGACAGAGCTGGGAACCGCCGTGTTTACATTGGCGTTTCCCCATTTTTCTCCGGTTGTATGCAATCGCGGCTCGTCGGGGGACATCGGGTCCGCCCAAGCCGCGGCACACCCCTACAGAGTGCAACGCGCTCCCGCCCACTAGCCGCACATGCACGAGCTACCGTTTAAAGATGGCGATTTGCGAGACGCTGCCACGGTGCAGAAGTAAATGTACGCTGGCCGGTCAGGAACTGGATATGGGTCAGTGTACTTGCCCCTTTTAAAGGAGAAGTTCACCTTTCATAACATATTACATCCATATTCAGGATGTAACATGCACCCACCCAAACCACCCCCCCCCCCAGCCCAGCTGTGACAGCAGGGATCCTGTAGCCCCCACTCCACCCCCGCTAGCTGTCAAATTTTTTAAAAAAGGAATGGAAAACGTTTGCGGTCGAGAGAGCCCACCTCATCCCGGCCCGGCCACCGCCGCAGGGAGCTCCCTCGCGGACATTTATAGCCAAGTTCCTTAACTTCAAGGACAGAGACAAAATACTACAGCTATCACGAGAGAAAGGTAACATTCAACACCGCAATGTGCAAATCGCAGTGTTCCCGGACTTTTCGAATGAAGTACAAAGACAATGATCGAGGTTCCAAGAGGTGAAGAGGAGACTGAGGGCCGCCCACCTCAAATATGCCATGCTTTATCTGGCTCGCCTGCGAGTGGAGGTGGACGGCAGGGCCCAATTCTTTGACTCCCAGGAAGCTGCAACGGACTGGCTGGATCGACGAGGGGACCGGGCCTGAGCAGCTCGTCAGCGTGATGGACGGCTCCGACCACTACATAGCAACCCAATTTGTAAGTAACCCATATTACACCTGCAACTGCATTGCGGTCTTGCCCCACTCGTCCCTCACCGTATGCTCCCTTTCTTCCCCCCGGCCCCCCTCCCCTTCACCTCCTCATTTATGCTGTCCAAGACATGTGCACAACTATGTCCTCCTCCGGACAAGATCCTGTATACTAGTTCGGCCCCGGCGCCATACACCCCAGCATAACATAAGACGTTTCCCAATATACCGGAGGATCAGGTCACGCCGGACATTCGGATAGGGACCCAGCACTGCTTGAACGGTAAGCAGGAGACTTTCTCTCACCGAGTACCAAACTCCTGACAGGAAATATAGAGGGACCTCTCATAGACAGCTCACGTACGTACGCATTGTCCCAGAGAAATGATCGCTCACCTAGACGGGGGAAACTTGTTCAAAGGTACCATTATTGCACAACCCACTCCTCTCCTGGGCGGGCGTCAATTCCTTAGCCTGACACCCAACGTACAGTACAGCATGAATGGTACGCGCCTAAGTTTTGTGCCTTCATATCACAGACTAAAATGGATGACTGTTTTTTGGTTTTGGGACTAAGGCTCGCGTCAAGTTGGGGTGACGCAGAGCAGGGTGGGGGGAAAATGTCCTACCGAGTTTTCAAGTTTGCATCTTTGTTTGTCATTCAAAATTTCTTGCATAGAATCCAGCTTTACATGTGGTATAGAATTATACTCAGATTAAGAAGTGTAACATGTGTCAACACACGATTCGCCTCAGCGGATGGTGTACTCCCAACCTTGCGGGTCTGTCTGGAGTCAATAGAGGGCTGGTTTGATGGTCTAAAACTAGAGGGATGGCCACTGTAAATTTTCTCACCTGGAACGTCCGGGGCCTGAGAAACCAAATCAAAAGAGCCGCAATACTTTCATATATTAAGGCCCAAGATGCAGGCGTTACTGCACTGGTAGAAACGCATATAACGGGCAGACTACAAATGTCATTGAAGCGCCCCTGGGTTGGGTGGGTGTTCCATTCCACGCATTCCCAATACTCTAGAGGGGTATTGGTACTAATCAGCAAGAGAGTCCCCTTTGAGCTACTGGAGCTCCAGACGGATCCGCAGGGTCAATATGTTTTTATGCATGCCTCTGTTAGAGGCAGACCCCTACTGATCATGGCGTGTTACATCCCCCCTCCATACTGCTCAGCTGTGGTCCGGGAGGGGCTAGCCTTTATAACAAGGTACCCGCGGACTCCCGCGGTGTGGATGGGGGATTTTAATATCGTCATGGTACCCGCGCAGGACAGGGTGAATATACCAGGTAGGGGCGAATTGACTCCAACTATTACGCGATTTGGCAGACTGATGTCTGACTTCGCCCTCGTGGACTCATGGCGTTATAAATACCCTGATTCCAGGATGTACTCCTGTCACTCGACAACGCATCACACTATGTCCAGGATAGATATGATTTTTCTAAGTCCGACACTATTACCCAAACTCACGGCGGCGGGTTTTGCGGATAGACACCTATCAGACCATGCCCCCTACTGGGTGACTATTCGACTATACGAGAGCACTCAAGTTAACACATGGAAATTGAACCCCTTCTGGCTGTCACTCCTAGAACAACAAATAGATATCCCCCGGAAGTTTCAATTTTTCTTCACACAAAATCAGGGTAGCGCCACCACACGTAATATATGGGAGACATTTAAACTGTATGCCAGGGAGGTGTTGTCAGTTCGGATTAACAGACATAAACATAACTCTAAATTAATTATCAAACAGGCCGAAGATCACCTGTCGCAGTTAGAAACAGTCTTTACACTACATCCCACCGCCCAAACTAGTGCAAATATAAGAATGCAAGCACGCACAGTGGCCCAGCTGCATATGGAAAAGGCCAAGCAGCGCATATTTTTGACAAAACAGCGGGTGTTTGAACATGGCGAACGGGCAGGGAGATTACTCGCATATTTGGCACACATGGACCACACTCCACCCGTGGTGGTTTCACTCACCAGCCACAACGGAGATATAATATCGGACCCCCAGCTTGTAGCTGAGGAGTTCAGGTTATTCTATGCATCCCTCTACAAATCTCAAAGCGCATGCACCCCCTCACAGGTAACAGAATTCCTTCGCAATATACAGTTCCCTCAACTGAGTAGGGACCAGGTTGCCCTACTAGACGCCCCAATAACCTTGGAGAACGTCTCTACTGCAATATCCCAATTGGCCACATCCAAGGCCCCAGGCATGGATGGCCTTCCCCTAGAATTTTATGCCACATACTCGGAAATACTGGTAGATAGACTAACAGCCTTATACCAACACATATTCGACACAGAAACTGTACCTGCCTCCTTGCAGGAAGCAAAGATAGTGGTCTTGCCCAAACCGGGTAAGGATTCCCGCTCCCCGGAGTCATACAGGCCAATTTCGCTGCTTCAGGTCGACATAAAGATACTAGATAAAATTCTAGCATCCCGTTTGAATCAGGTTATACTAACCCTGATACATTCAGATCAAACTGGGTTTATGCCAGGCAAGAACACAGCTATTAACATTAGAAGATTGTTTATGAATATACAGGCCAGGCATGATAACATAGGTTCCAGAGTCGTGGTGTCATTAGACACGGCCAAAGCCTTTGACCCTGTGGAGTGGGTGTTCCTCTGGGAATGTCTGACAGGGTTCGGATTTGGTCCGAATTGTATTAAATGGGTGCAACTACTGTACCAGACGCCAAGAGCCAGGGTGCTCGTGAACGGCTGGCTGTCAGACAGCTTCCCACTGGGTAGGGGCACCCGGCAGGGTTGCCCTCTATCCCCCCTCCTTTACGCACTAGCCGTGGAACCATTGGCACTCGCCATAAGGGCAAATGACAGAATCATAGGACTGAAGGTGGGAGACCTGGTAGAGAAGATAGGCTTATATGCCGATGATATGATCTTATTTCTGGCTGACTCACAGGGTTCTCTACTTGAAGCGCTCACAACTATCGAGAACATGGGTAAACACTTAGGGCTGAGGATAAATTGGGACAAATCCCAGATATTGCCTATCGACTGCTTTCCTCAACCTAAGACTGTCCCCCCTCTACCTCTCGCTAGAGTATCTATGATAAAGTACCTTGGAGTGGTGGTCAAAAGGCAATTAGGAGATTATATCCTATATAATATTGAACCTTTGTACTCACTAATTAAAACCAAAACACAGTCGTGGGCAAAGTTACCCCTGGGAGTCACCGGGCGGGTGAACCTTATCAAAATGATATTGCTACCAAAAATATTATACGTAATGTGGCATGCGCCGCTCCCCATTCCCATGAAATTTTTCAAAATAGTAGATACTATCCTAAATTCATTCGTATGGAGTTCGGGCAGGCATAAACTTTCCTGGCACATACTAAAGAACCCTACAAATATGGGCGGACTAGGCCTGCCGGACATTCAAGAGTATTATTTGGCCTCTCAGGTCTCACACTTCTACCACTACGCACACTCAGACCTACCTAGATATAGGGCGCTACTTTGCCGGTCTTCAGCAAACCCGATGAGCATCCCCATACAACTCATACTGAGTAATGCCTCCCATCCCCCATGCTTTGGTTATTCGAAAGACATGGCCTCACATCACCAGTATATATGGAGCCAAGTTCTGCGAAAACTGGATGCCCCTATATATCATAAACACACACCGTTATGGTTTAATAATGATATGGCTGAATTTCTGACTGTCCCGGATCCTAAATTATGGATGGACAGGGGGGTAATCCACATATATCAGGTCATGACCCCGCGAGGACCTAAAACTTTCCAAACGTTGAAGGAAGAATTAAACCTGCCTAACTTTATGTTCTTCAGATTCTTACAGTTGAGGCACGCATTGGCGACGCAATTTGCGGCTGGGTATCCTGAACTGCGGGAATTGGAGATACACTCAATAGTAATGGGAGATGACCCCTCTAGGCTAATATCCATACTATATCAGACCATTCGGGCAAAAGGAGCAACAAAGGTTGTAGAGGCTGCCAGAGCCAAGTGGGTGGGAGATGTAGAACAACTGACTGATGAAGAATGGAATGACGCTCTGGAAGGGACAAAACAAGTGTCCCCTAGGATGTCTGACAGACTGACACAAGTGTATATCTTACACAAGACATATCTTACGCCCATACGAATGGCAAAGTACCAATTAAACAAAAGCCCACTATGCTCTATGTGTCAGATTGCCCCAGGCACATTTTACCACCTTATCTGGTCATGCCCCCAAATACAGACCTTTTGGCTCCAGATAACGAAATTCCTCCCCGACGATATGGGAACCCCAGTAGCCCTTGACCCCAAATTATGTCTACTTGGATTGCTGCCTGATGGCGGCATGGATAAATACACCAAAATTTTTATTTGGGAGACACTATTCATGGCTAGAAAAGTTATAGCTAAACAATGGATGCGGGCGCTTGCACCAACCCTCCGGGATTGGAAGATGGAGATTGATAGAGTTTTTCCATATAAAAAGCTGATTTATACGCACAGGGGATGCCCCCACAAATATGATATAGATGGCTCTCTAACCCCGGAACATGCCTCCCTAATTAATCATGAAACTGGGGCAAAAGCCTCTGAGTCCTGACGCTCACCCAGCAAAGGGTATGTAACCGATATTAGACACACAGACAGCCCACAATGGTCAAAAATCTGGATCAAGACATAGGAATATATTGTGATATGTTTATAGTTGCTGGTAACTGCTATGACTGGAATTGTATGACACATTACAATGTATAAAGAAGATTCACTTTGGAATATCTGTAACACAATTTGCTGTGATTCTCAATAAAGTTGTTTTTTTCGATTTAAAAAAAAAAAAAAAAAAAAAAAGGAATGGAAAACGACAAGGTCTGGAGGCCTTTGCGGTGGTCGGCTTGTAGTTTTCAATGAACCACCATGCCACAGTGAGCACCGTGGTAGTTTATTGAGTCTTCCTGTCAGAATGTATTGGCTTGCTCATACAAGGTACAAGTGAGTGATACACTGACAGATCTGCAGGAGACCTGCATGGCATCAGCAATCTGCTGATCACTGGTGCAATGCTCTGCAGGCTCCCAAAACAAAAAATAATAAATGGACAAATCTGTATTTATTTATTTTTTTTTAAAAAGTGCACCTATACTTTAAGTACTTTTTGTCTTATGCTTGCAGTATTAAACTAACGACTCGTTCAAACTTACTTTGCTCTTTGAAGAGCAATCCACATTCAGATCTTTCTTCAGAGAGCATGACAGGACATGAGGAGGTATTGCTTTCTCACCACCTGCTTTAACCCCTTGATCGCCACATTAGCACGTTGCACACCACATGCATTGTTCGTGCTTACGGGGCCCTTGCAGAACAGCCCCATTCACATGAGTGGGTCACACTCGGTGGGGGTTGGGACAAGGGGTATAATTCCTGCCAAGACTGAGAAACAAAGCATTGCAGCCGTGGCATGTGTACACCCCCAGCTGCTGTCTCTGCAGCCAAAGAGCAGGTGGGGGTGATAAAAATGCAACTCAACTGTGCAGTTTTACCACCCCTCAACCACTAGTGTGAACAAGCCCTTAGAACAAAACATAGTCAAATGTCAGTGAACAGGTACATGAATCTCTCACCTGGAGGGGGGGGGGGGGGGGGGCAGCACTGAGGCTGGAGTGTCCATAGTGCAGAAACTCCATCCTCAGTGCAGGTTTAGTCTCTTGATAGCAGGGTGGATTTGATTTAAATCACTAATAAAAAGGCCTGATTTAAATACTTTTTAAAGAGCAACTGTCATCTCTGTCCCACAGCGGCTCCTCCTCTGACCCGCTGTTGACTTACCGACCGTCCCATTCACTTTAATGGGACGGCTGGTGATGCAGCAGTGACACAAAAAAGTGAGGGACGTGGCGGCAGCAGGTGAGTGGATGGCCGCTAACAGGCGCTGCCATGATGGATCTGAAATGACAGGTTCTCTTTATTAGAATAATAAGCTGTAAAAAAACAGCGATATCGGAACCGATTCAATCATACAGTTTGTAGTGTACATAGATTTGCAAAACAATGAGATAAAGAAATATTCCTGAACTTTATTTTGTCTCATGGTTACAGTGAAATTGTGTGAATGCATCAATGCAGTGCATGTTGTCTCAGCTTGCAGAGCTTGGATTCATTGAACGAGTTTACCAAAAATGTAAATATTGCATAATATTCAGCCTCATGCTACATAACTAAGCTTCATTTCATGCTGAATAAACTCAATCAGCTATGAAGCTGCGGGCATGATAGCAACAGATGGCTCATCCCCAGTCCCATTCAGCTGCCAAGTGGGAGGTTCCCCAGTCAATAGCTGAAGATAAACAAAGAAGCAGAGATGTTGGTGGCACCTGTGTCAAAATATGTCTCAATGCCAGATTTTGATAGTAACATAAGCCTGTATTTTTCCGGCCCTTTGTTTACTTTCAGCTGTCAGCCAGAGTATCTTCTAATCAACAGCTGAGTGGGGCTCAGAGACATCAATTGATAGGATGTTGGTGGCTGCCGGCTTAATAGCAACTAGGGAGCCCTGTGCGGAAAGCAGCCATACACATAATGCCCCAAATTGAGCTCTCATCTCTCTGTATGACCACTCAGAATTGGCCTTAATTACTGCCAGCTTTGTTCGTCTGCAAACTGGTGGTAATTCTTTTAGAGTTTGTCGCAGCCAAAGCAGCATATTCCAAAAATGGCGGTAATAAGAACTACCTAAATCTGGTGCATGTGACAGAAAATTTTGTGATACATTTCTAAAATCACGTAGATGCAGGTTTGGCAGTGCCAGTGTGAATTAGGCTGTAGATGGTGCCCCAAAGCCCTGCCATCAGCTGCAAAGTGTGAAGTTGGCCATTCAACTCAGGACACAAATTTAGACCCGGTGTTTGCAGGAAGATCTGTATACAAAATCATCCTACAGATCCATTCTGGATGCATTATCTTAATGGGTTTTTGATGTATTTCCGGATGCATTCCAGATGCTTTTTTTTCTTCCTATTTTCCTGTCCCCCTCCCCTCCCAGTCTTGGGTCCAGTACGTTTTCTATGCTTTTTACTGCGTTCCAGTATAGATCTGTGCAGGAAAAAGGCAGCATGTACTTTTTTTCCCCCAAGATCTGAAAAGTACTGGAACGCACTGCACTGGTGTGAACTATTATTATACCGGAATATGCCATTGGAACCCATATAACCTACTTACCATGCGTTTTTGAAGCAGAAGAAACAAGCAGTGCACTGCATGTGGTGTGGACAGGCCCTTAGGGTCAGAACAGACAGTCAAGCAGCCAAACACTGGCAGGAAGTGCCACCCAAAAACTAGCAGGAAGGGCCACATATCATGGCAGTTTAACCACTTCCTTCCCAAGGTACGTACTGATACGTCCTTGGTTTTCAGTGGTTATACTGGGATAATGCCTGCACTTACAGGCATCATCCCGGTACCGTTTTGTTCAGCAGGCGATTCTGAGTAATGCAGAAGTAACTAGCGACTCGATCACTTCTGCAGGTGGCAGAAGGAAGTACCACAACCCTCCCGCCGCCTCTCTGATATCGTTCCCCTCTCTCTGTAACCCCAGAAAATGGGAGCGACGAGCAGTTCATCACCTGCAGTTCCGGCCCTTTGTTTACTTGGCGACCAGCAGCCAGGGAAGCAACTCGGTCTGATCGGTTGCAGGAGGGCCAGGGGAGAGATTTGGAGTCTAATAGACCCCAGATCTCTCCATAAAAGAGGACCTGTCACGGCCCATGCTATCACAAGGGATGTTGTTCATCGCTTGTGATAGCACTAAAGTTAATACAAAAAAAAAAACCTGGTGTAAACAAAAAAAAAAAATTGTATAAAATAAATAAAAAAATATATTTTATTTATATATATATATATATATATATATATATATATATATATATATATATATATATACATATATATATTTATTTATTTAAAGTTCCCCCCGTCCCACTGTGCTTACCCACAAATGCGAACACATATGTAAGTGATGATCGCACCACACATATAAGGTATTACCACGAACATCAGAGCAAAAGCAATAATTCTAGACCTCATCTGTAACTGATAACCTGTAAAGGTATTTAAAGCGTCGCTTATGGAGATTTTTAAGTACCGTAGTTTGCCACCATTCCATGGGCAGACGCAATTTTAAAGCGTGACATGTCAGGTATCTATTTACACGGCATAACATCTTCTTTCACATTTGTAGCTGCTGACTTTTTATTGGTGGGGGGGCTGGAGTATGCTTTAATTATGTTGCATACAGAGGCGTGCAAAACTAGACCCTGATCGCCTCTGTACGCAGTGGTTTTTTTCGCCCTGTGTGAACAAGGCCTTACTGTGGTGTGAAGTTTGCTGTAGACTCAAATTCAGAATGTTTAACAAGCCAAAGCTACAAAAAGAAAATGACAAAGCAATATAAAACCACTGTAGAACCATGGGAATTTATTTCACATCATGAAACTGTAAAAACAATGAAAAAAATACCTGATTCATCTGCAGGGAAGAGGGAGGATCTTATCTCTGAAGATCCCACTGTAGAAATGTACAAAGTATGATAGCTGGAATAAAAAGAAAGTAATAACTGTAAATTATAGGCACAGAAAGGATAGAGCATCAAAAGAACTTTAAAGTGGTTGTATGCCCCGCTTAGTCATTTTTACCTACATGTATGCCTATAATAAGGCTTACCTGTAGGTAAAATGAATATCTCCTAAACCTACATGGTTTAGGAGATATTCACCTTGCATGCAGCCGCTGATGTCATGCGCTCTGAAGGTCCAAGGATCGTGCCAGAACTTCAGAGCTCCTTGCCAGAACAGAGGACACCCGTGCCGAGTGACGTCATCGCGGCTCCGGCCACTCACAAGGAAAAAACTGATGTAACTGCTTTAAAAGTGTTAGCTGGACTTTGGCTTGAACGTGTTACTGTATTTAAATCTGCTAGTACAACACTCCCCTCCACCCAGACTGACAATGCTGCTGTCCAAAGATGCCCCCTGTGCTCCTTCATCCAGAGTGGAGGGCACCCTACTACAAGAGGTGTGTTACTGACCAGATCTCCAGGGGAAAACAGAGAGGGAAAAGCCTAAAAAGAAAAAGAAAACTATTGCAGCCACCACATCTAATGACTGGTAGGCTGCTATAGGTTACATTTTTGTTTTAAAGTAATTGTAAAGGTTGGTTTTTTGTTTTTTGTTTTTTAAATAACAAACATGTTATACTTACCTGCTCTGTGCAAGGGTTTTGCACAGAGTGGCCCCAAGCCTCCTTTTATGGGGTGTCCCTGTGGCGCTCCTGGCTCCTCCTCTTCATCGGGTGCCCCCACAGAGGGACGCTTCCCATGGGGGCACTTGTGCGGGTGGGCTCCCGAGTCCTGCTGCTGCGTCCATTGACAGACAGCAGGACTCGGCCCCGCTTCCGACTCCTGTGTCACTGGATTTGATTGACAGCAGGGGGAGCCAATGACTCCTGCTGCTATCAATCTATCCAATGAGTATGCGAGACAGCGCCTGGAGCTGCTGGGCTCGTGCTCATCGCTGGAACAATCTGGTTCAGGTAAGAAAAAGGGGGCTCTGGGGGGGTTGTTGCAGCGCAGAAGATTTTTCACCTTAATGCATAGAATGCATTAAGGTGAAAACCTTGAGGGTGACAACTCTTTTAATACCGCTTTATTTTTTTTTACATAGTTGGAACAATGTAACTATGCCTATGCTATGGAAATCACTCTAGCAAAGCATTCTGTGAATGGCGCCTGTGCCTTGCAGGCAACCTCCAGTGTTCACAATGCAGCAGAGCAACTGCATGTCATGGGACCCGGAAGCCAGTGGAGATCAGTGGAGTAGCCGTGTCTATTACAGTGTGTTCCGGCTTCCACAAGGATCCCATGGGAATGGTATATTTATACATATCCGAGCAGTACTACTGTAACTATGAGAAAGCATCCAATACCTGGGATTCTTCAGAATTACTACCGCAAAAACAGCAAGTAGAATGTTAGAAATGTAATTCTGTTTCTCTATACACTATGTCGGGGGTCAGCATTCTGTAGATCGTGATCTACCAGTAGATCGAGGACAGGTTACTGGTAGAACGCGGTCTGGGCTTGGCTGACCTGCCATTCCAGAGCATCAAACAGAGTGCAATGCAGAGGGACTACTTGGAGCTGTAGTAGGGAACAAGAGCCGCATAAGCTGATGCCTCCTCTGTAGTGCTGACTTCTGTCTATGCGGAGTGAGTCGTGATTGGCAGGCGGTAGCATGCACCAAAAGCAACAGGGGGCTTCATTCCTGCTGCAACATGTGTATACCTTTGGCTGCTGCCTCAGTCGCTAAAAGGGGTAGGGATTGGAGCAGGCAAACTGCAACTCAACCACAGGGCTTTACGGGTGAACGAGCCCTAAGAGTGCAGCTGCCGAATGCAACTAAGGGCTCACTGACAAGTGCAGCAGACACTGAAAAAAGCGATCCAAGTGTGTTTGACAGGTGGTGAGGAGGGGATATGTTGATTTAAACCCACAATTGCAGTGCAATGCACATGATTGCGACACTGTAGTATGGCAATTACAGGTTTAGAATTGCTTTGAGGCGACGACACTGTGCCCGGTGATCTTTGTCTTCTCCCATGTTGTTCAGGTAGATCTCCACCTCTTTAAAGTGGTTGTCAGGAGGCGTGGCCAAGAGCGGGATGTGAGAGGACGCATCTCACTGAGCTCCCGGACCTGATCCTGCTGTGATCCTCTCCTTAGCCACCATCCTGGGCAGAAACCCTCATCTCACCCTGCAATAACCCCCACAGCTCACCCTGGCTTCGGTGACTACCTGATCTGGTGGCATGACGGCCCGCAAACAGCCGGAGGAGAACGGGCCGGCGGAGCTTCAAGATGGCGCCGGAGCGGGCCTGCCTCAGCGAGCTCATCTGGAAAAGAAACCTGTGAGTAAAGCACCTAAAACCCCCTAAAGCGGATGGAAGGGAGCCCCAGAGAGACATGCTCTACTACACCCAGAAGCTTACTGGGGGAACGTGGAAAGCCCGGGACTCGGAGATGGACGCTACCCCTGCTATTTTTCGCACAGAGGCGGTGGAGAGCATGGATATGTCGGGCCCCTCTGCAGCCTTCCATGCCAGTGAATTGGATGAGGAGCTGGATGGGGATGACATTGCACAACCCACCCTGGCAGACATTCTCCGAGCGGTGAATCAATGCAATGCCAATGTGGACACTCTGAGGGAAAACCTGGGGGGTTTGAGAGAGGAGGTGGGTTTCATTAGGCATGATCTGCAAAAAATCAGAGAGCGCACTACTGCAGTGGAGGGACGGGTCAGCAAAGTGGAAGACAAAATGGCCCCCCTCATCAGGGATGCGCAGGCCACCATGCGGCTAGCGAAAGCTGTGGACCTAAAGAACCAGGACATAGAAAATCGCTTAAGGAGGAACAATGTGCGGATTGTGGGGCTCCCAGAAAAGACCGAGGGTAGGGACCCCACAGAATTTGTAGAACGCTGGCTACTGGAGGTATTTGGGAAGGAGGCCTTTACGTCACTGTACTCGGTGGAGAGAGCTCACAGGGTCCCACCAAGACCGCTGCCGCCTGGGCATCCCCCGCGCACTATCCTGGCTAAACTCCTGAATTATAAAGACCGAGAAATAATCCTCCGCCTAGCCCAAGAGAAACGCAATATCATGCACAAAGGGGTCCGGGTCTCATTCTACCCGGACTTTTCCGCTGAAGTACAGAAAAGCAGATCCAGGTTCACTCAAGTTAAACGTCGCCTGCAGGCGACATATGCCATGTTATACCCGGCGCGGCTCCGTATATCGGTCAGAGGTCAAGCCCACTTCTTTGATACGGCAGTGGAGGCATCGGGTTGGCTTGACACAAACGAATACCTGTTCCATCAGCCAGGTCGTCGGGAAGGAGAGAGGGGCTCACGATCTTTATATACACTTACATTATGTCCCATTCTCCCGAAAACCTTGAGGGCCACACAGTTGAGGCTTAAGGGAGAAATAACGGTTTGAATTGAATTTTGGAGAGCGACATGATCTACACCCAAGACTACACTTGGTTGCACCTACTTTGAACCACTAGGAAAAACAGCTGCTGCAGTAAACCAGTGGATTACAAATCTCCCCATGTGTTGGGATGTTGTGCATTTAGCACGGTTTATGTTTTCCGACTTTTTCAGGTTCAATGTTTACACCATCCTTTGGATCCATGGGATGAATCTGGTGGACGATCCGGAAGACATTCAGGATCCCGCTGTGAATGGTAGTTATAACTGTTTTGTGACTGATTGATTGTTACTTTTGCTTTTCTCAGAAACATCAGCTATTACGTCTCTTGAGAGCACTGGCTCAGCCCCCCTGCACCCAGTACGAACTGCCTTGCCCCTCTGGAGTTAATGCCTTACATGCTCGGTTCTGGCCAAATACCACGGAGCCATACATTGTGAACAATTACCCTATGGACCTGTCGCTGCCTGATGAGACTCCATGGCGGAGGCTCAAATAATATCGTGGAACATTAGAGGCATCCATGACCCCCTTAAACGCACTCTTAAGAAACACTTGCCTGCAGTGTGTGTCCTCCAAGAAACACATTTGGTTCCTGAGACGGTGTCTTGGGTGAACTTCTCCTGGGTAGGCTGGGCGTACCATTCCACTCACACCTCCTATTCCCGGGGGGTGAGTGTACTGGTGCACCGCTCCCTGGACTTCCAGGAAATTGACAAAATTATTGACCCAGAGGGGCGCTATGTTATCCTGCACTGCCGAATATATCAAATGTACTGCATACTATCTGCTGTTTAACCGTTTGCCGACCGCTGATCGGCATTTGACGGCGACAATGTGGCTCTGTAACGCAAAACGCCGTCATACGACGGCGGCCGCGATACAGAGCCACTGTGAGCCTCCGGCGGCGCGCGCGCTCACTGTGTTCGGGGGGGGCCAGGGAGCGGGTGCGGCGGCTTCGATTGCTGCCGGCCACCCGCGATGCCCCCCCCGGAGTGAAAGAGCGGAGGTCCGTGCATGTAAACACGGACCTCCGCTCTGTGTGAGGGGGAAGGGCTGTGATCACAGCCTTCCTGTACGTGAAGGCTGTGACCACTTCCCTTCCCCAGCTAGGCAAGCCCCCACACAGTAAGAACACGCCCAGGGAACACAGTTAACCCTTAGCGCGCCCTGCAGGTTAACCCCTTCACTGCCAATGGCATTTACACAGTAATCAGTGCATTTTTATAGCACTGATCGCTGTATAAATGCCAATGGTCCCAAAAAAGTGTCAAAATGGTCCGACATGTCCGCTGAAATATCGCAGTACCGCAAAAAATCGCAGATCGCCGCCATTTTTAGTAAAAAATAAAAAAAAATTAAAAACCCCAAAAATGAATTCTCATCATCCGTAAACGCGACCACTTTTGCGCAAACCAATCAATAAACGCCGATTGCGATTTTTTTTATCGCAAATATGAGGAAGAATATAAATCGGCCAAAAACGGTGAAAAAAAATTTTTTTTATATTTTTTTTTGGATTTGTATTTTAGCAAAAAGTAAGAAATTTGGGTTTTTTTGCAAAATTGTCACTCTTCTTTTGTTTATAGCGGCGATCAGAAATGACGCAGAGGTGATCAAATACCACCAAAAGAAAGCTCTATTTGTGGGAAAAAAAGGACGCAAATTTAGTTTGGGTACAACGCCGCACGACCGCGCAATTGTCAGTTAAAGCGACGCAGTGCCGAATCGCAAAAAGGGCTCCGGTCCTAAAGCTGGAAATCCTTCCGGGGCTGAAGTGGTTATGTTCCACCACCGTTTCATGCAGAAGTGCGCACACGGTCCTGACGTACCAGCTGGGCAGCCCCGGTATCCCGTTGCTCTTAGTGGGGGATCTTAAATTGCTACCTGAATCCCTTTTTAGACAAACACCCACCACCAGTTGAACGTACAGTTCACCGTACTGCACTATTGAAATTTATAGAGGAGGTGGGCTGAGTGGATCCATGGCGCTGCCGGAACCCACACTTGAAACAGTTTTCATGTTTCTCTAAATCACATATGTCCCTGTCCAGAATAGATATTTGTCTCGGCACATCCAGTATGGCGTCGGCTATACAGGACATCCAATATGGGGTACGGGGCATCTCTGACCATTCCCCGCTGGTGGTCTCAGTGGGCACTGGTCCGGCCTCCTCTCTGGGGAGGGCATCATGGAAGCTGAATGCGTTTTGGTTATCCCTTATCCCCTCCCACGATACAATCATTAGCCAGATCTCAGACTTCTGGCGAACGCATGCAAATAGCCCTGATCCATTAGTCACGTGGGACGCATTTAAAGCCTTCCTGCGAGGGGTCTTTATTAAAGCAGTCACTGCAAACGACAAATGCCCAAAGGGAACAGGCTGTTCAGCTGGTGCGTCGTATGGAAGCAGTATTCATTGATGACCCTACAGAATGTCACAGGGAGTCCTGGGTGGCTGCCCAGGAGGCCCTGGATCACATTGTTAGATCAGGGGCTGACAGGAAACGATTTTTTATTAGACTTGCCTTTCATGAAGAAGGGGAACAGACTGGACGGATGCTAGGATGCACCAAACTATGCCCTCTATATGGGCCCTGAGAACATCTAAAGAAGGGAAAATAGTTAATACCCCGGATCTCGTTATATGGGAACTGGTAGAATATTACTCGGGGCTCTATGCCTCCCGGCAAACCTGCTCTCCTGGTGAGTTGCGGGGCTTTCTGGGGGGCATGGAATTACCGCGCCTGTCTGAGGCTCAGAGGCGGATGCTGGACGCCCCCTGACGCTGGAGGAGCTGAGTGGAGCGGTCGGGGCCTGCCCTAACCATAAAGCACCAGGGGAGGATGGACTTCCTAACGAGGTCTATAAACAATACGGGGAGAATATTCTCCCACACTTGCTAAAAGTGTTTAATGCAGCTAGAGAACAGGGATCCCTTCCAGAGTCCATGTCTAGGGCCAACATCGTACTTCTGTTGAAACCGGGGAAAGATCCCCTTGACCCAGGCTCAAACAGACCGATTTCCCTCCTTCAGTCGGACATCAAACTCTTGGCAAAAGCCTTGGCCCTGAGACTAAACGGGGTTATCTCCTCTATTGTCCACCCGGACCAGGCTGGTTTCATACCCCAAAGGTCAACCGCACTCAATATACGCAGACTATTTCTCAACCTCCAGACGCCGGTGAACAATGGAGGAGATAGGGCACTGCTGTCATTGGACGCCCATAAGGCATTTGACAGCATTGATTGGTGGTACCTATGGGTGGTTATGGAGAACTTTGGCTTTGGTGAAGTATTTATCTCCTGGGTAAAACTACTGTATTGTGTCCCTGTGGCGGCGATCTGGGAAGCGGGCCGGGTGTCCCGCCCCTTTTCGCTGCATAGAGGTACTGGGCAGGGATGCCCCCTATCTCCCCTGCTCTTCGCTGTGGCCATTGAGCCCCTAGCAGTCAGGATCCGTGCTAATTCGCATATTAAAGGGTTTAAGTAAGGTAATAAAGAATTACCTTACCATGCTTTATGCTGATGACACCATGCTGCTGCTGGGGGACACGGCGGGGTCCTTGCGGGAGGCCATGTCTGACATCACCATCTTCGGTGGATTCTCCGGGCTGGTCATTAACTGGACTAAGTCCTCTATGATGAGATTGGACGAGCCTACTGGAGAAATAGACCCTGTGACTCAACATATCCCAGTGGTTGAGTCTTTCAAATATCTGGGAATCCACATTACAGCTAAACCATTAGAGTATATTTCCCTCAATTTATCCCCATTGTTAAATCGTATTCGGGAAAAAAATCAAGGTATGGTCGAAATTTAAGCTCTCAGTAACTGGTAGAATAAACTTAATTAAGATGTTTATTATGCCACAGCTACTCTATGTCCTACACAATACCCCTATGGTAGTCCCCCTTAAAGTATTTAGAATTATTAATACGATGTTCAGGTCCCTTATCTGGCTGGATAGGCCCCCACGGATCAGGCTAGAGCAACTCCAGAAGCCGAAGGAGGCAGGGGGGATGGCGTTGCCTAACTCCTGGCTGTACTATCTGGCTGCGCAACTTCAACACATTGCTAGGGTGATGATTGGGGAAAAAGTGGAACAGATGGATAGAAGGGATCGCACAATTACACTACTTAACAGGGCCACGGGAGCTGCGGCGATAGCTCAAGGGCTGGAAGCCCTAGCGTATGCCAAATCAAATAGAAAATTCCCTACTTATGTACTGATGCAGAAGGTGTGGAATAGAACAAGGCTACTGCAGGGTGTCACGGGCTATACTAGTTACAGCCCCATTTGGGATAATGGATGATATTCGGAGCTAAAACT
>BLSH010440363.1:0-24532 GCA_018402905.1 Glandirana rugosa
GGATACAATGGAGGATTATGCTGGGGGGATTTACATGGGGTGGGATTACATTAAGGGGGAGCGCTTTGGGGCAGTACACTGTGGGGATTTACACAGGGGAGTACAAGGGGGATTACACTATGTGGGTGTTTTTACATTTTTTTTGGGGGGGTGCCAGATATAGGATCCACCCCGGGTGCCAAATGCTCTAGGTACGCCCCTGTGGTGTATAGAGCCAAAAAGATTAGAATTGTGTTGATGTCCCAATATTTATGGACGTGACTGTAAATCAACTCCTTTTATAATACAATATTTAAGTGAATGTTAAAATATGGAAACCACTGCAACAGTTACAAAAGTATCTGTATCTATCCAGTTTTGCAGCCAAGTAGACTACTAGTAATCTTCCTTCTTTCCTTGTACAGCCAAGTGGAATTCAGTTAAGTTGCTTCATGATAGAGATCCCTTGAGAAAAATGATCTCTAAACCTGCCAAAGCCTAATTTAGACTGAACCAGGTTTCCCAAGGAATGCTGCATTCTTCCTCCTGCTTCTTTAACCTCCCTGGCGGTAATCCCGAGTGTGGCTCGGGGTGGAATTTCAGTACCATTAGCTGTAACCCCGAGCCACACTCAGGATTGCATCGCTGGATCCAAGGCAGCGTTACTCACCTTGTCCCCTGGATCCAGCGATGTCCTCCTGCGGTGTCAGCGTCTCTGTCCTCCGCCCGATGCCTGTGTGATGCTGGGCTCCGTTCCCTGCGAGCATCGCGTCGCACGGGGACAGAGCCCGGCGGGAAATTCAAAAAGTGAAACACACAGTAAACATACAGTACACTGTAATCTGTAAGATTACATTACTGTGTGAAATCATTTCACATCTCCTTTGTCCCTAGTGGTTTGTCCAGTGTCCTGCATGCACTTTTATATTATATATGTCATTCTTTCTGCCTGGAAACTATAGAACGTCGATAGCAACCAAAAAGCGTCCCTTTATGTCAAAAGTGGTTTTTGATCAGCTAGAAAACACAGATAGTAAATAAGAATCATCTGCAGAATTGAGTGATACTGATTTTTGGGGAAATTTATCGTTAGAAACTGAAAGTGGCGACAGCAACAATTCTGCAAATGAGCAAATTTCAGTGTTTTTGTTTTGATTACATTATTGAATAAATTTTATTACTATTACGTTATTATTTTTGATAATTATTTATAGTTATTTATTATATTATAATTTATGATTTCATGTTTCAAACTTTATCACACCCGGGATGTCTACTAGACTCTTGTTTGGACAGATGTAAGTGAGTTATTCCTAAGAATTACAGGCCTACAATATAAAACGCCAAATTTCCATACAAAATAATCGTACCGCTTTCAGCACCAAAAATCTGACATAATCATACCGCCAGGGAGGTTAAGGAGTAAACCATAGAACTGGTCATTACTTGGTTAAGAAATGGACAGCTGTATTAGAGTTTAGTATCTTTATTCCTGTGTAGCGCCAGCAGATACTTTTGTAAAGGCCCGTACACACAATGCAAAGTTCTGACTGGAATTCTCATTCAACAGCATGTCGTCCGAAAATTCTAACCGTTCGTATGCTCCTTTCGACAGCCAATTTGCTTTTTTTATCAGACAAAAGCTGGATGTGCAGAATAATACATTTTTGTCATACAACAACGCCACTTCCATTTTTCGTTCTGTTAGTACGGTTTACATACTAAAAAAATCGTATGACCGAGACTACGCAAGCTCAGAAAGGAAAAAAATATGCAAAAAATATTCAAAACATTACATCACTTCTGAAGTTGAGTTCAGGTTCAATGAAAATTTCAGATAGTCAGTATGCTTTACAAAATCATGGACATGTGCTTTTGACAAAAATCAGAAGCGTGGTCCTACGACAATCGAACCGTGTGTATGAGGCTTTACTGTTGCAGTGGTCACCCTGTTTTAACATCTGCCTACATATTCTAATAAAATAGCAGTGGATTTATATATTTTTAAGGTTTTGGAATTGTTATTGATTTTTATGCATTTTTATTTCCACTATTCTACCGCTGAAACATTGCAATTATTTGAGAGGATAAATCTGTTTGGTTCGCAACATAGATTGTAAAATAGTTACGGGTAGATGGCAATAGACACATGGATGGGTATGTTATACATATCTTGACTAGAGTTGAGTGAACCCGAACTGTAAAGTTCGGGTTTGTACCGGAATTTAGGGTGTCCTTGTCCCTAACCCAGACATTTGAGAAAAAGTCAGGGTTCGGGTATTTTTTCGCACCTGTTGAATAGCTACAGGGCAGCCAATCAACAAGTGTTTCACTCGTTTGCCCTTAGAAGCCATCACAGCCATGCCTACTAATGGCATGGCTGTGATTGGCCAGTGCATCATGTGACCCAGCCTCTATATGAGCTGGAGTCACGTAGTGCTGCATGTCACATCATCTCATACTAGTGTAGGGAGAGGATGCTGCTGCTGCTGTGAGGGACAGATTAGCTTTAGAAAATCATCTCATACTAGTGTAGGGAGAGGATGTTGCTGCTGCTGCTGTGAGGGACAGATTAGCTTTAGAAAATCTGTTAAAAACAGCGATTTATTGGTGAGTGGGTGCTAGAGGAGATTTTTGTTTGCTAGAGTACATTTTGTTTGCTAAGCAAAGTGCCTCATATAAAACCTAAGCAATTTTTCTGTTTGTTAGGTGGGCATTTGCAGTCATTTTTGCAAGTGCGGTGCACTTGCAACTGCTTGTGTGTCAGGGACACTACTTTAATCATGTTCTGTTAGTTCAGTTGGCAATATTTTGGCATATTTAAATACTGCTTTTACATTGCAGTTAGACAAATTAAATTTTTTTGTGCAAAATATTACATTTGCGGCCAGCGGGGCATTTCTTGCACAAAATTAAAAAGTGTGTCTACATTGCTGGTTTAAAAAAGAAATCGAAATTCTACATTTGCGACCAGCGGTGCATTTCTTGCACAAAAATAAAAAGTGTGTCTACATTGCTGGTTTAAAAAAAAAATATTTTAAATACTACATTTGCGGCCAGCGGTGCATTTCTTGCACAAAAATAAAAAGTGCGTCTACATTGTTTACGACACTTCCTACTCTTACCCCCATTTTGCTTCCTTTTGCAGCCTTCTAGCCCTTTCCAGGACTTTTTAAGAGCCATTTTAGTGCCCAAAAGTTCGGGTCACCATTGACTTCAATGGGGTTCGGGGTCAAGTTCGGGGCCAAACTCGAACTTTTTCAAGATCTTTGGCCGAACCCGCCGAACCTGAACATCCAGGGGTCCGCTCAACTCTAATCTTGACAACAGTTATGTCTGCTGTATAAGACCTCAAGAAAAATATTATCAGTTTTATTGAAAATGGATTTTATGTAAAACTGTGAATAAAAGATTTATATTAGCATATGGTTATTTTGTGAAAACATTTTTGTATAACATCTCAAAAATTCCTTATTTTCCATTCCTTTTCTGAGATATCAAATACCTCTAAACTAATATTTATCAGGGGACTATCTATTATAAACCACCATTTATATAAAACAATTAAATGTACTTTTACATTTAAAAGCAGATAAATCAGCACATAGGACAGTGTTGTAATTAGAATGGTTTTACATGGGAATGTAGGCAACACAGTTAAATAATCCAATAAATGAATAAGACAACAACACACCAATTATGGTATAAAAATAGCCGTGGCACCTTTATTGGTATTAAAGTAAAATAATCAACTTTATTAAATTCATGGATAATAAATGAAATTCAAATATAAATTATGAAGTCATATTATATAAATCGATATATAACCGCTCAGTCATAGAACTCGAGTGCATATCATAAATAATCCATTCAAACAAAAGTCCCCCCTTGTGCCAAGGGTGACAGACCACATAATGGGTGCTGCGGCAGGGAGGGAGGGATGGGGAGCTTGCCAAGCCAGTCAGAGGTCACTGTGACAGGGGAACAAGTGAGGTACCTTATATAGCCCCCCACTCACGTGTTTCCCACCCGATACCCACCTGAAAAGCCCACCTAAAAGCCTGTGTTTCCCGGATAAAATACCCATGACTAGCCCCAGACCCTATTTATTTATTTTTTTAAATAAAAGTTTTTATTTTTTTTTTTGAGATTCAGATTAGTTACATATAACAATGCAGACAGAGAGCGAAATATACACGTGTCGTTTACATGTTTGAATAACATAGTTAGTAATAGGCAATTTGCATTGCTATGACATCTCTGCAGGTGAGAGTATCTGCATAGGTGACGGTAAGATTCAAATAACGACCGTATATTTTTCAGAGCAATAAAAATAGAGCTGAAAGTATAGTAGAGAAAGAGGAGGGAAGAGGAGGGGGGAGGGGGGGTTTGGTTACCTTCATGTGGGATCCTCCTGGAGATGCCAGTGCGCCTAGATATGGTTGTGCACGTCCAGGTGATCTTGTAGTCTAGCTGTTATTTTTTCCATCAGCTCAACATCCTTAATTCTGGCGTATAGGGCCTCTTGTGAGGGGGGTTCGCGTCGTTTCCAGTGTAGTGCTACTAAACAGCGTGCCGCAGTGAGGATATTAAGCATGAGCTTCCTGTGTGGTTTAGGGAGAGTTTTTGGGGGGAGACCCAAGAGGAAGAGATCGGGTGACATCTGAGTGTGTGGGCCGAATAGGTTGTGGAGAAGCTGATTTATCTTTTGCCAGTAGGGTACAATTGCGGGACATTGCCAGTATATGTGTATAAGTGTGCCTTTGTCCTTTAGGCATCTCCAGCATCTATATGGTGAGGTAGGGTAGATTGAGTGCAGAATCTCGGGAGTCATGTACCAAAAGAACATGATTTTATAGGTATTTTCTTTATATAGGGTGCAGAGGGAGCTCTTGGATGCTTGGGACCATATAACTTGCCATTCTGCAATAGTCCAGGTGACTCCTAACGCTCTTTCCCATTTACGCATGTATAAATGTTTTCCATATTTCTGGAATGGGTATGTGTTTAAGATTTTATAGATGTCAGAGATTATGCCTCTTCTACTAGTCCCTTCTAGGATTATGCTCTCGAAGGGGGTGGGTGGTGAGAATTTTAGGGTGGGTGTGAGCGACTGGGCGAAGTGCCTGATTTGTAGGTAGCTATAAAATGTTTGGCGGGGCAGCCCAAATTTGCCCTGGAGTTTAGCAAATGGCAATAGTATCCTGGTGATAGGATCAACTAGGTGGCCGAAGTGGAATATGTTCCTCGTTGCCCATTCCGGGTTGTAAAGAAAGGAGGTAAGTACAGAGTTATCGGAGGTGAGATTGTGTTGGCGTGATAGTGAGCGCCATAGTGATCTCAGGTGAGATACAGTTCCCAACGTGGGGGAGGCAGAGCCTTCTGCTTTCGAGCTCCATAGGAAGCTGTTTGGGTGTATGGGGGCTAGTGTCAATTTTTCAATTTCTGTCCATCTGTTATAGGAGCGTTGGGTGAACCAGGAGGCTATAGCGCGAAGTTGAGCTGCTTGGTAGTATCTGATAAGTTTGGGGAACGCCAAACCACCTTCTGTGCGAGAGGTCAGGAGGACTGATTTGGGGTTTCTATGTCTTTTGTAGTTCCAAGTGTATTGTAACAGATCTGTTTGCAATTTCCGTAATTGGGCATAAGGGACTGGTATTGGAAGTGTTTGAAAAAGGTAGACTAGTTTGGGAAGGATGGTCATTTTAATTGAAGCTATGCGCCCTAATAGGGAGATGTGATGTTTCTTCCATTGTTGAAGTAGTGATCGGATTTGTTGGAATAAAGGGGGGAAGTTGGCTTGGTAAAGTGATGAAAAGTTCGGGGTTATGTGTACTCCTAGATATTTGATTGAGTGAGAGTTCCATCTATAGGGAAAGGAATCCGTAAGGCTGCTGAGTTCTGCTGGGGGGACGTGAATAGGGAGGGCGTTTGATTTATTCGAGTTAATTTTATATCCCGAGATTTCTCTAAACCTATCCAATTCAGCCTGCAGATTGGGTAGGGAGATTCTCGGCTGGGTTATAGTCAGGATTATGTCATCAGCAAACAGTGAGATTTTAAATTCCCTATCCCGGATCATTACTCCCCTGATGTCCGCATGTTTCCTTATCGTGGCAGCAAGGGGTTCTACACATAGTGCAAATAATAGGGGGGAAAGTGGACAGCCTTGTCGGGTTCCGTTGCTAATTGCAAACGGGGTGGAGAGAGCATAGGGAGTTTTAACCTGTGAGGTAGGGTTGTAATAGAGGTGGTGGACTGCATTAAGGAAGGGGCCTTGAAAGCCCATATGGCGCAGAATGGCGAATAGAAAGAGCCACCCAAGGCGGTCAAAAGCCTTTTCTGCGTCGAGACTGAGTAGTACCGCTGGGGTGGTGTCTTGATTCACAATGTCCACCAGATCTATGACTTTCCTAGTGTTGTCTCCGGCTTGGCGAAGTGGGATAAACCCCATCTGATCTTTATGTATCAGGGATGGGAGGATTGCATTTAAACGTATGGAAAGAAGTTTTGTAAAGATTTTCAGGTCTGTGTTTAATAACGCAATTGGCCTATAACTAGCGCAGAGGGAGGGATCTTTGTCAGGTTTGGGCATTATGGTGCTGAACGATCTCTGCATATCAGAAGGGATCTTGGTGTCTTTAAGGAAGGCGTTGTACAATCTGCACAGGTAGGGAGCTAGTTTTGGCGAAAGCGTCTTATAGTATTCATAGGGTAGGCCGTCCGGTCCTGGGGCTTTGTGGGACGGGAGAGATTTAATTGTGGTGGCTATTTCCTCCTCTGTAATGGGCATGTACAGGGAGAGGGGGTCAGAGGGGGTGACATGGGCTATTCCACTTTGTTCTAAGTAGTCTTCTATTCGGGAGAGGAGGTCCGGGGTTGCGGGGACGTGTGAGATTTCTTGATTATTATAGAGTGTTTCATAGTAATCTCGGAAAGCCGAGGCTATTTCTCGGGGGTGAGAGACCAGTTGACCATTGTGGTCTCTGATTTGTCGAGGGGTATTGGTCAAGGTCTGGTCCCAGAGCTTCCTAGCCAGGAGGGTGTGAGCTTTGTTGCCCTTATCATAGAACTGTTGTTTCATTCAAGTAGTGCTTTCTCCACTCTGCCCAATGCAATGTCTTTAAGTATCGTGCGTTTGTTTATGATTTTCTTGAGCAAGGACAAAGAGGGGGTTAGCTGGAGTGTTCGTTCTAGGACCTTAAGTTCCCGTTTTGTGCGAGTATTAAGGGCTGAGGTGTTTTTCTTCATGGCTGAGGAAATGGCAATACATTTTCCCCTAAGGACTGCTTTATGGGCTTCCCATAGTGTGGTAATAGACACCTCAGGTGTGTCATTTTCAGCAAAGTAATGTAACATTGTAGTGTTCAGTTCAAGTGTCGAGGGGAGATGTTGCAGGAGGTAAGTGTTTAACTGCCATTGGCAAGGTTTGCGGAGCGGGGTCCCTAAGGATATGGAGAGTAGGATAGGGGCATGGTCTGACCAGGATATCGGGAGGATATCCACTGATCTAACGATATTTAAGGTAGGGTTATTGACAAAAAAGTAGTCAATTCTGGAGTGCATTTGGTGTGACGATGAGAAGAATGTATATTGGTGATCAGTAGGGTTGTGGACTCTCCAGGTATCGAACAGAGCAAATTGCCTAGTGACTTGCCTAAATTGTTGGGATTCTCGCAATGAGAGGGGGGGGGGATTCTGGGATCCAATCGAATGACGATCGTGCAGTGCTGATTGTAGTAAATTGAAGTCCCCACCCACGATCACGTATCCCTGTGGGCGGCTAAAGAGTCGGGTGTATTCGGGGCGTATATGGCACAGAGCGTTACTTCCTGCGTTTGCCATGTGCCTCTTAGTATCACATAGTGGCCCTGAGGGTCCATGTGAGACTCTGAGCATGTGAAGGGGAATCCCGTCGAAACAGGATAGCCACCCCGCCTTTTTGTTGGGGTTGTTGGCCTGGTAAACTCGAGGGAAGAGTTTGGATGCAAATTTGAATGAGCCTTGCTTCTCGAAGTGCGTTTCTTGAATCATGACAATGTCTGCAGTAGTGTTGGTAAATTCCCCCAATGTTAGCTTTCTCTTCTTGTTGGAGTTCAAGCCCCGAACATTAAGAGAAAGGATTCTGACCATTATGATGTGTTCGTGCAAATAATTTGAGAACTTATCTGTCTCGTCGATTCCGTTCGTAAGCTGAAGAGGGTCTTAGTCTCCAGGAGGATCCGAAGGGCACCAAAAGAAGGGGGGAGAAGGAAAAGAGGGAGGGATTAGAGTCGAGCTGGAAGAGAAAACAAGCGTTAGCACAAAATAATGCAAACACAGAAGTAAAACTGTAAAACAAATTCAGGAATTATGATAATATTACTTTCTGAAAAAAATAGGTACTTTTAAATCAAGCCCTGTGGGGGGCTTTAAAATTAACTAGACTCCTATAGGACTGTTCTACCACAAAACACAAAAATGTGGGTGAAAAGTGCGCAGTGATTATACAGGTAGGGTCTATTTGAAGAAGGGGGGAACAGTGAGGGGAAAAACAACCAATCATATGTCTCTCAGCTGGTAGCCAAATGGGCAAAAGGGGAGGGTAAAGAGGATTCTATTACGGGGCGATTTCTTGAGTGATGAAGGGGCAGGTCCAGTCTGTCTAAAGCATTATGTAGCAAGTGGCTTTAAGCCTAGTATGTGAGTGGGACAGTTCGGTCTTCACCCATTTCTCGGTTTGTGGGTTTTGCGGGGAGAGTCCGGGCTTCTTGGGTGTTTTGTTGAGGGATTCCTTCGTTCTATTCCAGACTGGGGTAAAGGCATAGATACCAAATCTCAATCCGGGAGATTTGGCATTGGGATTTCTAGGGTGTTGCAGAAGGGTAATAGATCTTCAGGGTATCGCAACACTGCGGATTTCCCATTGTGTTTGGCCGTCAGACTGAAGGGGAAACCCCAGCGATAAGTGATGTCATGTTCTTGAAGGGTGCGTAGCAGGGGTTGAAGTAATCTTCTTTTCTGGAGGGTTATCCATGAAAGATCCGGAAATAGTTGAATGTGAACTCCTTCGTATTGTATATTCCAGAGGATGCGGGCCCTCTTCATTATATCTTCTTTAAGTGGGTAGGAGTTAGATTTTTGGGGCGGAGAGCTCTGTGGGCTCTGTCTAGTTTGGTTTGTCTGGGGGTCCATCTAGCATTGTGTTGAATAATGTCTCCAAGGTCTGTTGGATGTCCTCCGGGCCCTCTTGTTCTGGCATATTTCTCACTCTTATGTTGTTTCTGCGGCCCCGGTTGTCCTGGTCCTCAATGTGTCTCTGCATTTCTCTGAGGAGGAACCGGTGATCCTCACCCTGGGCCTGGGTGCATTGTATGGCTATTCTGGTTTCCTGGATGTCCTCCTCGACTAGGTCCACTCTGTTTGCTAGGTGCTGGAGGCCTGCATGAAGGGCCTGGATTTCACTGCGGCAGGTGGATTTAACATCTTCTATTAATTGTTTAAAGTCCACTTTGGTAGGAATGGAGCTCAGGTAGGAGTGCCAGGGATGGGGTTATGAAGGATCCAGAGGAGGCATAGAAAGCAGTGGGTGGTGCAGGTGCTGAGTACCAGTGGTATGAGGCACGGGTCCCTGGGGGGGGACCTGGGGTTTGGGCCATCCCTGGGCCTGGGTGGGAGGAAAGTCAGGGGAATGGGCCACTCCAGGGGTATGCGTTGGCTCCGGTGACGTGAGTGCCTGTGCATAAGTTTTGGTGCCTTGTGTCCCACTGCTGGGGCTTCGGGTAGTGCTCGGGTCCCGGGAACGAGGAGGCCTCTGAGCCTTGGGTGGGGAGTGTATCATGGCCTGGTGTTGTTGTGGGACTGCAGCCCTCATCCCCGGGGGCTCCGTCCAGGACATGGACTCCAAGATCTGTGAGGCCGGGCTCAGTGGTGAGGGAGACTCTGCAGAGGGTCTTGGGGAGAGGGAAACCTCTCTCTGGAAGCCGGGGCCTGAGAGGGTCCGCAGCAGGCGCGGATATGCCTCTGAGCATTGGGTGTCCGTTGGAGGGGGCTGCGAGGGAGGCAGCTGCTGGTGTTGTGAGAACAGGGCCGCTTGCTGCGCTGTGTTTGGAGCGTCACTCACCAAGGTTTAGCGGACGAGGGCTGCTTCTCCTCTCGGGATCATGGAGCACTGCTTAGTGTGAGCCTGTTCATCTGCGTCCCCACGAGGTCTGCAGCGAGGAACTGGGGATCGCGGCCACGATCTGTGTGGCAGGAGGCCTCCGGCGCCATCTTGTTTCCCGCCACATGTGATATGTCGAGCGCGGAAAAGAAGTCTTTTAAGCCGCTCGCGGAGCCCGGCGGTGGTTGAGATGAGCCGCGGGCTTTAGAGGAGCGGGTGGCCCTGGATCTGCCCATTAATAATGAGGTGCTTGCCCCGTAAATCCTGTAGAGGGTAGCGGCTGTGAGAGAGCTCTGTGATTAAGCGTCCATGCTGGGCGGCTTCCGGTCACGCCCCCCAGGCCGTATTTAAAGGGACAGTGTCTAAAATGTTTTTTTTTTTTTAATCCCCCCCCAGCGACAATCCCATGTTGTGGGTATTTTATATACAACCACTTCCCATGGAGATGTAGGCTGCACAGTTTAATAACCCAATAAATGAATAAGACAACAACACACCAATTATGGTATTAAAATGGCCACGGCACCTTTATTGGTATTAAAGTAAAATAATCAACTTTATTAAATTCATGGATAAAAAATGTAATTCAAATATAAATTATGAACTCATATATAAATCTATATATCTCAGTCATAGAACTCAAGCGCATATTATAAATACCCCAACCCCGTGGCCCTTTCAATACAATTTTGCAACCCAACATTAAAAATGTCCAAACCTATCTCAGACAGATGAATGCCATCCCAACTTTATAGGCCTTAAAAACCTACCTCTAACTCAGAATAATGAAAGGAAAAGATATCTAACAAAGCCATACATTTCTCAATAGAATGGTTAATCCGCCTCCTAATTTTCTCAAGGGGCTTACCTTCTAGAGAGGACAACCAAGAAAAACGGGGGATTATCTCTGAAAAAAAAAAAAACGACAACCAGGAAAGGAAAGGTTTATATGGTGTAAGTCCCATTTATTCATGAATAGGAGGTCTAAAGTCTTAAGTTTACCTATGTCATTCCCACCTAAATGAATAACTAAAATATCAGGCAATGGCCAATACTGAGTTAACTTAGAAATATGAGTAAAAAGATTAATCCATTGAAGACCACGAATGCCTTTCCAATAGATTGAAAAGTATTCACCGGAAAACACAGATTAGAAGTATAACATCTCTTGCATGCCCTTTTGTGAGCCCAGTGTACAAAGGAATGACCAATGATCCATATACAAGATTTGGAACCTATGAAAATCAAAGAGTTAGGTTAGGACGCACATATAAATGAAATCTTTTTGATTCTCACCTCCCTAATTTCATAAAAATAGCTTCATCTAAGCCTAATCTAGCAGCTTCTGTGGCAGCTCCAATCCTAAAAGAGTGAGTAGAAAATGTTTGATGTGACAATCCTAAATGAAGCAAACAACGTCTAAATATAGCAGAAAATTTAAATTTAGTTAGAGGAATAGCATCTGAATGAATCAAGAAATTGCCATGACAAGGAGGTCATAATCAACCAATGACCCCTACCCGATTGATCAGTTTTAGACCTTCGTATAAAAATGCTTACTTTATCCTGAGACAACAAAACATCATTGTGCATTAAACCAGCTAACACATTCTTATTATTAGGAACCAATTCAGAAATACGAAGCGCAAGAAGAAAAGAAGAAAATAATACTAAACACTGACTGAAACAATAACGCTTCATATTCTAAACAGCAAATATAAGATGTAGCTTAGCAAATATATCCAAAGTAATAGGTCTCCGCATATCCGGAAAGAGATGTGACTTCCTATACCCTGTTAAGGCCTGACAGACAGAAAAGAAACTGTTGCACGCAAGCAGACCCTGTAATTTAAAGAAAAAGGAAATTCCAACTAAAGACTTATTAAGGTGATTAAATGATAGATTCAAATGAATAAGTGAACAAAGAAATGCTAATACAGATTGCTCTGTAGGGAAATAAGCAGAAAAACCCATATTGTCACTAAATAACAGCTACTTCTGCCATGCAACCGAATATTCGGCCCATGTTTTAGGTGCAATAGAGTGCTGTATCACAGACATGACTGGATTTAAATCAAGTCCCATAGATGACTTGGTCAAACGTGGCCAACTAGGTCCACTTCAGGGAGAAGTTGTCTGAAACATGCAATCTGGAATCGAGATAATGCATCAGCAACCACGTTGTGCTTACCTGGTATGAATTTTGCATTCACCCAAATATTCAATTTACGACACAACAAAACAAAGTAACAAAGTAGTTTAATCACAGGAATAGACTTTGAAGAAAGGCAATTTATTGCAAAGAGGACACCTTTGCTATCTGAATTCTTTTATTTGCAAAAAATTGACCCCAGATTTCAAAGGCTACCACTATTGGAAAAAGTCCCAATAGAAACAAATTCTTTGTTGACTTGTTAGAAACCCATAAAGGAGGCCATGATCCACAGCACCAGTGAGTACGCTAGATTGCCACAAAGACACAAGAACCAGCAGCATCTGTATGTAGCTCAAGGTCTGCGGAAAAAACAAAATCCGCTTGAAAAAATGATCTACCATTGTAATCCAGAACTTGTGACCACACTAGCAGATCATCCTTGATTTCAGAAGTAAGACGGATGTGGGAAAAAGGGGATTTGAAACCTAACATAGCTAGTGACATTCTTCTTGAAAAAATCCTGCCAACTGGCATAATCTGGGATGCAAAAGCCAGTAAACCTAAAAAAGACTGCAATTCTTTCAATAGCACTTTTTTCCTACGCAGAAAATATGCTATCAAAGATTGGATTCTTGCAATTTTAATTAAAGGAAGTTGAAACCATATTGATCAGAATACCTAAAAACTCAATCACTGGAGATGGAAAAAATGTTTTCTTGTGAGTTAAAGAATTACCTAAAAATTTTGAGATAACAAAAATAAATTCAACATAAGATAACATAAATTTGACTCAGAAGGACCTATGAACAAGAAGTCATTCAAGTAATGAAGAATGCCTTCACAAGTGGATTCATGTTCAATAACCCATTGCAAAAAAGTAGCAAAAATTTAAAAATAGTGACATGAAAGAGAACAGCCCATAGGCAAACACATGTCATAGAAGAAAAGGCCCTCTAAACAAAAACCAAATGAGCTAAACTATTTGGGTTAAATTGGAAGAAGCCTAAATGCGGATTGAATATTGCTAATAAAGTGCTTCGCCCAAAATTCTTTATGAGCCGAATCGCATCATCGAATGTGGAGTAAGTCACAGAGGCCAAAGAATGATCTATTTCATCATTCAAAGAACCACCTTTAGGAAAAGAGAGATGATGAATGAGGCGATAAGCATTGGGCTATTTTTTGGGGACCAAACCAAGAGGAGATATCCGAAAATGTTTAAAAGGCGGGGCCAAAATGGGGCCCGCAACCCTACCAGCTGAAATGTCTTTAATTCATTTGACATCCTACACCGGAAAACAAAGATAATTGGAATGCTAATGAAAATCCTGCATCTAAATTTTGTGCTTTCTCCTTGTCTGGATAAAGACGTAACCAATTGTACATTCTTTCCACTTTCACCGGTGTGTACGCCTTTTGAGGTGTCTATTGCAGATTGTGTGTGTGAGGTCCTTTTGAAACATTTTAACACGTGAGTGCCGAAACAAAAGGAGCATTCATGCCTATAACGGCATGAAGTTGTCCATTTGTATTGTGCTTCATTAAAAGCATAACACTCACCTTTTTTATATATTGAAGAAAGATTAGAATTTAAATTATTAACCTGCTTAGCAAAAACTGGCTTTTGTGGAAGGGTGAGGTTTAGCCACAAACCTACATCCTTCATGCCCCATTAAAGACTCAGGTAAATAGATAACTTTTGGCTGAAGGATTCATTGTAACTGTACTAACCCATACCACCAAAATTTTTCATAGGCTTCAAGGATATGTTCCAAATACTAGAACAATCCACTGCATTTTTCAGTGAATTTTTCCCCCATAACTGCTGAAAATATGCAGAAAGCCTGCAACCAGTTATGAAATGATCTAGGAACCATATCCTCAGCTTTCTCCTCAGATTTCTTATCATTTCTAAAAGAAAAATCCTTATGAATAGGAAGAAGAGACATTAAATCAATGAAATCACTTTTCCAAATTTTCTCTTTAACAGACATAGCCAAATGAAATCCCAGCAGAGACACCTCACAAGGCAAAACCTCCTTATAACATATCTCCGGAACTGAAGAGATAATATTAGCTGATTTGATTCAGTTAAAGGGTTAACATTAGTGACTTCATTCACAGGAAAAACAGCAGGCAACGGTACATTAGACAAATTACCTGACCATAAATTCGCTGGAGAAGGAGCCAGTACAGTTGGCAGCTGTGAATTACCTATCGCTTCGGTAAATCCTGAAAGAGAAGAAATTAGGTTAGAAATGAATAACTGCTGTGATGATTTAACAGCCTGTAATGGTTCCCTGCTAGGACTATCCCCCAGCACAGCAGCCTGCGTGCTATGACTGGCAGCAGCTGATAGCCTACGAGAGACAGACCTATGCAGAGCTGTTGCTAGCTGCTTGTGATGAATTCTGCCTAGCAACAGGTGACTCCCCAAGCAAGAAGATGGATCATCCCTGCAGAGAGGCAGAGATCTTCTCACCCCTCTACGCCCCTCCCTGACACAGACGGGAGATGGGGAAGGAGCCCTCCTCTTCTGAACACACTGATGGCTCAGATGAGCCGCACTGATGACACCCACTTCCTCCTCCTGTGGGCGGGCTTCAGCTTGCTCATGTGCCGTATGTGACGGTCCCAGACATTCTGGCGGGCGACTCCACTGAAGCCTGCGAGATGGGGAGAGCTGAGTCGCTACTTGAAGTGAAGGCACAGGTGCCAATACTGCAGACAATGAGGGCGAAACAGCCTCTGTCTCCACGCCAGGTACTGGCTCCTCTTCTATCCCCACCAGGCATTGCCAAAGCCATTCCTCTCCTCCCTCTGACGCCTCCTTCTCCAGGACTCTTCTGATGAGGCTCCTCATCACCTCACACTGCCTGTGAGCTCCCAGTATCACAACCCGAGACACAGCCTATTGAGCTCTCCAAGCCAGTCAAAGGTCACTGTGACAGGGGAACAAGTGGGGCATCTCATATAGCCCCCCACACACAGGTTTTCCACCCGATACCCACCTGAAAAGCCCGCCTAAAAGCCTGTGTTTCCCAGCTAAAATACCTGTGACTAGCCCCAAACCCTATTTAAAGGGACAGTGTCTAACTGTTTTTTTTTTTAAATTCCCGGCAGCCACAATCCCATGTTGTGGGTACTTTATATATACCCACTTCCCAAGGGGTATTTAATGGTCTTGCACAAATTTTCTTTTTCTTTCATTTCTTTATTATGGTAAGAACTAAATATTAGTTTAAAATGTTCCTTTTTTCTTTAATTAAGTAAATATGAATTATTGTACATTAATATTTCATATGTACTGGCAGATGGGACCCTTGCCTCCTTTTCAAGTTTCGGTTAGAGAGACTGAATCTGAAAGTAAACAGTTTTAGCCTTTACAAAACGTAGGATGCTCTGTGACAGTGTTTCTCAACTTCAGTCCTCAAGGCGCCTCAACAGGTCATTTTTTTCTGGATTTTCCTCAGATGAAACTGCTGTGGTAATTATTAAGGCAGTGAAACTGATCAAATCATCTGTGCAAAATAATGGAAGGAAAGCCTGAAAACATGACCTGTTGTGGCACCTTGAGGACTGGAGTTAAGAAACACTGCTCTGTTAGACCAGTGTCATAGACATATTGTATATTAAAGCATAAGTGTAGAGTTGATCGAACCTCTGGAAGTCCGGGTTCGGCAGGTTTGGCTGAACTTACGGACAAAGTCCGGGTTCGGGTCCGGACTTGACCCGAACTTTGACCCGGACCCCGAACCCCATTGAAATCAATGGGGGCCCGAACTTTTAGGCACAAAAATGACTGTAACAAAGTCCTGGCAAGTCCTAGAGGACTGCAAAAGGAAAGAAAATGGGGGTAAGAGTTGGACAAGTGCCCTATAAAGAAATGGGGATAGGGAAATAACTTAAAATCATTTTTAAGCTAAAATCACATAAGAAAAATCAAAAAATGTATTTTTTTTCTTCCCGGGGATCCCGGGAGATTTCTCTATACTTGGCCTTACTCCAGAGGTGGCTGATCAGGACTCCTCCGGTGTTGATGGCTACCTTCGAGGAGATCCTGATCCTACATTGGACTTTGGGATAGTTGGCCTCTTCATTGTTGTCTAGTGAAGTTATTATTTACTCATATTGCTTAACTCTATGAATGTTGTCTTATTTTAGGCCGGTGGGGAACAGGGGAGAGAGACCTTTTGTTTCTCCTTCTGCTCCTCCTTAGTATACTGAAACAGTGAACCAAGCTTTATCTCCTGTGGTTTTATAGAGATTTGTGTTGGATTGAATCAGTTTTTGTGCATTTTCTCAGTACATTTCTATTTCCAATGTTTACTAATCCCACGTCTTTCCTCCGAACGAAGGAAATATTTACCCCTTAAAGTTTAATTAGTGGGTTCCTCTGGCCGAAGGGAGACATTGCGACACTCCTTCTGTAGGACCTGGGGGCCATTATTTCCCTCGGGGACTCAGTCAAGGAACTCGTATCCGAGCCGCCTACTTATGGGGCTCTGGCTTATCTGGAGCCCCGGGTAAGGGATGGACTGGTCCTATCCTTCCCGCAGGGACATCGGGACACTTTCGCCCTGATGGCCCTTTTCCTCTCCTTATTTCCTTTTTCCCTTTCCTTCTATCTGCTGGTTAAGTCTTCTGTTTCACAAACTCTTTCTTTGTTGCAGGCTCCTCCGGGTACCCTAGCCCCCGAATATATCTTGGTTAATCGGACACCAGTGAACTTTGTCGATCTCGAGGTCTCGCTCCTAGTCATGGGGGTAAGTTATATTTTCCGATTATCAGAGCTCTCTCCTCTCCACCATGGCTGATGCCACCCATCTCACGGCGACCTATAAGCTCGCCTCACATAACGTTCAGGGGATGAACTCCCCATGTAAGTGACACAAAGCTTTCGATTATTACAATCGCAGAGGGTTTGATATCCTCTTTTTACAGGAAACACATTTCCCGAATAACTACAACCCGACCTATATTCACCACAAATACTCCCACCTTTTATATGGCCAATGCCGAGGTAAAGAAAAGAGGAGTAGCAATTTGTTTGTCTAAAAAGACTGCTTTCACCCATAGTCTAACAATTAGGGACAAAGACGGGAGATATATTCTGGTAAAGGGACATATTAATGGATCTCTTTTCACGCTTATATCATACTACGCCCCCAATCACGGGCAGGCCTCCTTTTTTTCCTCTATGCTTAATCATCTTGCTCCTCACCTGGAAGGGAGAATTATAATGGGGGGGGACTCCAATATAACGTTCGACCAAATTAGGGACAAGACCACAAAAGGTTCTCCTAGGCTTAGGAAACCACCGAAACAAAGTTCTTTAGGGTTGATTGACACATGGAAGGAACTTAATCCGTCTACTATGGACTACACCCATTTCTCTGCACCTCATGGGACATATGTAAGAATAGACCATATTTTTGTCCCCACATCTTCCATTCATCTGGTTAATCGGGCGAATATCCATGAGGTCCCCTGGTCTGATCATTCTTTGGTCCTACTTCATCTTGAGGGAGGTCCCCTCCTTAGGGGTCCGCAACCCTGGAGGCTGAATGAATCCATCCTCTCAAACCCGGTCCATTGTACGCTCTTTGAAAAAGAGCTACGTGAATATTTCTCACTAAATGACACAGAAGGGACCACCCCGGAGCTTTTATGGGGGGGCCCATAAAGCGGTCATGAGAGGGAAGATCATTCAACTCTCCTCTTGATTAAAACGGGAGCGTCAAGCAGACATAGTTCACCTTGAAAAAGAAATTCCGTTTAGCCAGCAAACAACATAAAAAACACCCCACCGGCCCATCTTTAGCAGCTTTAGATGCCGCCAGGTTATCGTTAAACTTAGCTCTTACCTCGAACTCGGAAAAACGAGTGGCGTGGACTAGGGGTAGGAATTATCTATTCTCTAATCAAATTGGGCCTTCTCTTGCTCATAAACTATCTCCCAAAACACGTGCTTATTCCATGCCCAAAATTAAAACTTCTTCGGGACAATTATCTCAAAATCCCCAAAAAAATCTTAGAAACATTTACTGAGTTCTATAAGGAACTCTACTCTAATAAAGTTCCAAACTCCCCGACCACTATAGAGGATTTCCTTCATGGATCCACCTCTACCACCTTCTTGGACGATCATCGAGAAGCCTTAGAGGCTCCATTTACAGAGGCTGAAGTCAAGGAAGTCATCAAAAGTTTGAGAAATGGTTCAGCCCCTGGTCCTGACGGTTTCTCCTCCCCGTACTATAAAATCTTTCAGGAGGTTCTCTCTCCCCACCTGGTCCGGTTCTATAATTCTCTGCAGGGGGGTAAGCCTATAGAAGCCAATGCAAACCTTGCCTTCATTTTGGTCATCCCAAAACCTGGGAAGGACCCAAGTGAAGTCAACAATTACAGACCTATTTCCCTTATAAATGTAGATCTTAAGATCATGACTAAGATTCTGTCTAATAGGCTCTCCAGGTTCATAGGTCTGTACGTACACAAAGACCAGGTGGGCTTCATCCCGGGGAGGCAGGGACCGGATCAGGTCAGGAGGCCGATTAATATAATTTCCCTTCTGAGATCAGGCTGGGATGGCGGGACTCCTCAGAAGGGCCTCCTGCTTTCCCTAGACCTACAAAAGGCCTTTGACACGGTCTCCTGGCCATTTCTCTTTGCAGCTTTGGCAAAATGGGGCATTGGACCTAAATTTCTTAATATTTTAAAATCTCTATACTCCTTCCCAATTGCCAGGATAAAGTTATGTGGTCATTATTCTGAACCCTTTCCGATAGCGAGAGGTACGAGGCAAGGCTGTCCATTATCCCCGTTGCTATTTGCGCTCGTGATTGAGATGTTAGCCGCTGGGATCAGGGCTGACCCTAATATACAGGGAGTAAGATGCGGCCCAACTACCCACAGATGTGCGTTGTTTGCGGAAAATGTCCTTCTTTTCATAACCGCACCTCTGACATCTATCCCTAGTGTTTTAGACTCCTCACAGAATTTGGGGAGGCCTCTGATCTCCAGGTTAACATGTCCAAGATGTTAACCCCAAGAGGAGGTGGACCTCCTTAAGGACCTTTATCTTTTTGGCCGGAAGACCAATTGCATTCCCTATTTAGGCATTCATCTTTCCTCGTCTGTCGATAGGATTTACAATTATAATTACCCACCCCTTTTTAGGAAACTAATTTCTGATCTCTCGCAATGGGCCCAATATAGAATGTCTTGGCTAGGCCGCATTAATGCCATAAAGATGACCCTCTTACCATGTATTTTGTATCTGTTCCGCTCACTGCCCATCCCGGTGCTGAAAAGCCAACTGGCCAAACTTCAATCAGAAGTCAACCGTTTTGTATGGGGGAAGGCGGGATACCGTTTTACTAAAAATACCCTTTATAGACCCAAATCCAGGGGGGGTCTGGGGCTCCCTAAACTCTGATACTATTATCAGGCAGCCCAACTATCGCAAATTTCCATTATTTACACTCCAGGTACCAAACAGGATTGGATAAATATGGAGAGGCAATCCATCCCTAAAAACACTATAGATTTCCTGATCTGGAGACCCCCGAAATCCAGACCGGCGATCTTGTCTCCTACTCTCTCCCATTCAATGTCCTTATGCTATTCCCTTCATAAATCGAGCAATTTAATATCCCCATGGCCTTTCTCACCTCTTCCACAATCCACTCTTCCCCCCAGGGATGAACATTGGGGCCTTCAAATGATGGATTCAGAAGGGGCTATTCCGTGTTGGACACTTTTTCAATGCGGGTGGGCCGGTCACACTTCAGCACTGTTTGAGGGAGCTTGAGATGCCACCTGAAGAACGGTTCCATTATATGCAGATATTACACTTCCTAAACTCTATCAGGGCATCTTCGTCACACCCCCTAACCGTTACACCCTATTGTTGTAGAAATTTAGGATGTTTATTATGTATTGTCACAGTGTCTCCCAGTGTCGGTTTAACGATATTCTCTGTGTACAGCGAATATGGCTTTAACCGATATTGAGGAAAGGCCATTTACAATGGAAACCTTCCATTGTTTGATAATTACACGCTACCCGCCCAATCATACCGGCCGGCAGGCGCTCTAAGCGGTCAACGCTGGAGCAAACGCTGGTCCGGATCTTTGAGGTGCAATGCACGTTCTGTGGCGCAGGTGTATTACCGTCAATCAGGGGGCCCCTGTCTTCTGTACAGATCGATCTGCTTAGCGGTGACTTACTTGCGTTATGGAATTAGTATTGCCTTTTATGTAAGGATAATGATCTGTAAGCTTTCTGTGGCATCTGATCAATGTGACAGAAATCTACAGCTATATTCCTTTGTGTTGTAATTTACCCTTTAATGGAACAGTAGCATAATCGCTATGGAATATAGTTCATAGAACTGTATTTGATAGTGATTTGTTGTAATTGGCAGGTTGTGCATGTATGGTGATTTATTGTATGGCCTCTGTGAGGATAGCACATGGCTTTCATTGTCAGCTGTTTCTCATACAGGCCAGCCAACATCCCCAATGCATGCCTTTCCTATTGTATAGTTTGAATATAAACAAGTGTGTCATTGGTTGGTGGTTTTGTATTGAGCTCATGTCATGTGACTGTGCCTTGGAGGCTGATTGGCTGATTGTGAAGCCATCAAGTCCCTTTTGTTATCTCTGTTTGAGGAGTATAAATAAAGAGACCAGGCATGGAATGGGAGGACAAGATCCCTCAGAGCGAGCATGTGAGAAAAGCAATCTGCGTCTGTGTCTGCTTCAACACAGATCACTCAAATGCATTATGCAAAAGAGCTGAAAAGTGTGCTTATTAGCGCAGGCAAAATATAATGCATACAAGGTATTATAATTTCCCTTACAGATGGCGGGCCAGATTTTTTTGGAGCTTACAGAAATTTCCATCACAGCGGACCAGAGGGAGGAATCGATCCGGACAGAACATCTGGCTATTGGTAAAACAAATTTTATTTCAATTTCTGAAACCTTTTGCTGTCCTGAGTCCAGGATGTTGCTTTCCACTGTTCGGTCCGCTGTGTCAGGTAAATTCAGCTTTGCTAAAGAACCTGTTTTTCCTCTTTTTTGCATAATGGCAGGGGTCTAGGGGTTAGGTCTATTGTTTAGGAAGAATACTTATACTTGTCCTCTATAAGTCCTAAGCAATACACCTAAAGCGTGTGTTATGAGTAACTGTATGTTTTGAATGTGTGATTGGTATGTATGATTATGAATATGCTTTGAATGTGTGATCGGTATCAGCATTGTGTGTGTTATGTTGTAATTTTGGCGGTAATTCGTTTGGAGTCTCAGATTGTATTGTCAGTCTGTAAGGGGAGAGTTTTCAGTTTGGGCTGCTTTTGGCGGGAAAAGCGTAACGTTACCACCATTTTGTTGTAAAATTGTTACAATTTCAATTTTGTTTCTGCTGAACTTGCTTTTAAACCGAATTTCAGCATTTTGTGGAATTAAGTAATTGTCTGCAGGAATTTCAGTTTCTGGTTTTAATTGCTTTGATTTTGTGCAATATTTCGGTCTCAAGTGAAAATAGTTTGATTTTGTACTGAATTCCATTTCCAGTAGAATCATTTTTGTTGTAATGTTGTTTTGCGTAATCCCAGCTGTAATTCAGTTTTTGGTAGAGACATCTGTTGTTAGACGGCTATTCAGGTTTAAGTGTGAAACCGAGTTAACATTACAGTGTATAGAGGTCTTTTTGTGACGAATTGCGCCTTTTTTGATTTTTTTGGCGGCAAATTAGTTTAGACACAGTATTGTAATCGTAAAGAGGTTTCGTACCTTTTACACTGTAATTCAGCTCTGATTCTGTGTGTTTAGAGTACAACTCATTTGTTAATGAAACCGTTGGTTATTTTAGACGCTGAAGTTTGAGTAGCACATGGCTGTCCCGGTTTTGGCAAATCTGGTTGATAAATTCTGTGTTATGCGTTATTATTGGTTGTTCTCAGTGCGGTCGTTTTGTTTCCATCATGTGTTTGGCGTCATTTTTTTTCGGGTAAAGAGAGCCATGGGGTTATAATGTTGTTTCACTTACTGCCATTTTGTGTTGTGGGCCACATGGTGTGGCAGCCATCTTGGAGTAGTGACAAAGGAGCCACATGGCTGAGATGCCATATTGAATTCATTACGTGATGTTTTTACAGGATTTTTGCATCGGTTTTAGCCAGTTTTGACTTGTTCAGATTTAGCGTCTATACAATTCATCTGTTTTCATGTTTTATCTTTGGTTTCGCATATGGCTGTTATGTTTTTATAACGTTTTCAGTTTTATGTAGGCATTTGTGTTTAAGCAGCTTTTTCATAGGGTTTTTGTTGTATGACCATTGATTTTCAATGATAGACTACAGTGTGGAGTATAACTGATCCATTCTTGTATTGGATTCAGTTTTGTTTAAAATCAGGTTTGTTTTGGCCTAATTTGTGGTTAGTGTTATAGGCATAGTGTTTTCTACGGTAGTTTGTGTTCCAGGTACGGGCGGTCCCCGGGTTACAAACAGGATGGGGTCTGTAGGCTTGTTCTTAAGTTGAATTTGTATGTGAGTCGGAACAAGTACATTTTTTTTGTAGCTTCAGCAAAAAAAACTATTTTTCAGATTTTTGGATAGCATAGGGAAGGGTTAGCACCCCTGTGATGTTTGTTTTTCCTGTCTATGTTTCTGTTCGGGAGATGTCGCCTCACTTCCTGTCCCAATGATAGTTGGATTTTGAAAATTTTGAGTTGTGAAAACAAGGATTGGTGATAAAGCTTCAGTGGAGATGCCTTTTCTCCATAATAACTCTTACAGGAGTTAACTTCCCTTCCTAGGTGGAGATTTCCTGTCACTTCCTGTTGTCTACCGCCGTTTGTGGGTGGGATTCGTTTGTGGGTCAGATGTTTGTATCTAGGGGACCACCAGTAGAGACATTATACCTTTCAGTGTGTAATCAGTAACCGGCATCTCCATTTCTTTAGTCTAACATCAGGAAATAGACTGAAGCCAAGGTTTGTATAGTGAGGATTTTATTGTACTTCCGTGGCTGTTTGGCTGCACGGGTTAGGTCGGAACGAATGTGTACTTTGGGCCGGTCTACGTGAAACAGGGGAAAGCGACACGTTTGTTCCAGCCTTCAACGTGTGAGGAGCAGATTCTGAAACCCGCCCCACGTGTAACCGTGTCAGTACCGGGGGTGGGGAGAGCGTGGGTGATTGCTGAGCTGTATAGCCGTACAAATCCATCGGGTGGAAGTTTCTAGCTGACCGGCAGAGAAATCGGAGTCGGAACCAGCTAACACTGCAAAAGAAGGCACCCGGCAGTGTTGCTCCTAAAACTTGGTGCAAAAGTCAGTTCAAATCGACATGGGCAATGGGCCGTCCATGTATGAGGGGGGAAGCGAGACCCCTCAATCTAGCCAAACAGCTTCACGGTACATAAAGTCTGTGTTTGGGGCTCGGGCCATGTGACCCCTCAAAAGATGGATGTTCCTTTGATGTCTGGAGGTGGGAAAAGTTCATTACTGAATTAGGACCAGACTCCGGACAACAAAGATGCTGGATATAGTGATATTGGGGCTTCAGAAATCTATTATGGTGTATTAACAGGATATGCAGAGTGCGTTTTCAGTCCGGGTGATGCGCATTTTGTATACCTGGCCAGAGGGGATAGCCGTAGTTAGGTGATCCACTAAGGGCAGCCGGGGAAGGATTGGATGTGTATTACATAATTCTCTGGTCATTGTGGAGTGTATCGTGTTAGCCCTTGGAAAAAACGTTTGTTGACTAAAGCCCAACCTAACCAATTGTGCGTTTACTCTATCCGCTTTTCATTTTTTTGTCTTGCTTAAGTTTTTTTAAGTAGCATGGTAACTATGAAATCTCTCCCTTTGCATTTGTATGTAAATGTTTGTCTTATGTCTTATTCTCATTGTTTGTATGTAATAATACGTTATTTTTGTAGGAACGTGAAAGTAAGAGTTACAGAGGTTTGTAATTGGTTGTAGGAAATGTACAAATTGTGATATTCTTATTTTGGTCAAAGTGGAACTTTAACTTGCAAGCAGCCCACAAGAGTTGTGTTAAAGTAGACCCCCCATGGGTAATTCAATTCAATACACGCCCAGCCATCCCTTTCTTTTCAAATCTAGCTCATCACCCCAGGCTAAGGTATGTTAATGTACTTAGCAGACTATCTGTGTGTCCCCAAGTGTATTTCACACCTGCTTCCTGCCGTGTCACCGTGCATCCTATTTACTCCCAGA
>BLSH010440363.1:41702-53339 GCA_018402905.1 Glandirana rugosa
CACGGATTTGGAGTTAGTTAACGGGACTTTGAAACGTGTCGGATTCAAAAGTTACAGGGTTTGGATAGGACCTTCAAAGCATCCTAAACGAAAGGGTGTTCCGTTTGATCTCTGTAATTCGTACTAAAAACCCCGCGAATTACAACGAATTGCATGATTTTTCTGGAATCTACAATAATTTAAAGGGGGTTTGAAGTGTGTTATGTTCTAAGACAGATACGGTTGTATAAGACTTTTAAAGTCTAGTAAACCAGTTAGCGTGGTTTTCAATAAGTGCAATTCGTTATAAAATGTTAGGATTTTGCAAATTACACTTTTGACGAATTACAAACTTAGGCTGTGCAAAGTTTCAGGGCAATTGATTGAGGTTTAGGCACTTTATGGTACGTTAAGCAACATTAAGCAGTTTTCACATTAAACGTTTTAGTATATCCCGAAAAAAAGGAGCAAAATGTGTAAGATACATTGTAATGTATTGCTCATTCACTGAGGATGAAAATGCATAAGTATAAGAAGCACTGAGACTAGTAAAACCCACAGCGTATTGCAACACTGATGCATTTACAGGATATTTCTATGCAGTTATGCACAGAAAAAATGCTACTTTAATAATTATAAAAGAGAGTTGTACCTGCTCATAACCTTTCTATATTGGGACAGGGTGACAAATACAATAGAGGGTGGGAAGGCATGCATGGCTGCTGTGTGAATGTCATCAGAATGTAAAATGGCACAAAGGTTTATGAAGAACTGCTTTGAGTGAATTTGGATGATCTTTGTTGAGTATGGCAACATAGTAAATCAATTAGTTCATCCCTAATTTGTAACGCTTTAAGGGGCATTCCCTACATTGATTCTTATTTAATGCACTAAATGTGCCAACGCCAATAATTAAAAAAGAATCTTCACAAAATCACATAGTTGGTTTTGACAATTGTCTATGAATAAAACTGATTAGCTGCTTATGCTATCACAATATTTATTTTTGACTGACACCTCTTACTAGACATAACTGCTCATTTTCAATGGAAACTTGGTTGATTAGTGATATCTTAATTTAATGAATTGTCAAAGAAGTTTAACTTGATAGGCAGGCAGCTATGCAATGCAGTTTTAAGCTTTAAAAAGCTGGCCTGCTATCATATTCATATCTTAAAATTATTAATTAGATGTGGCTTATAGTTTAACCATTTGTAAATGTCAAACCACTGCCTGCTTATATTTACCCACTTCAAGTCTGGAAACTTTCACCCCCTTCCTGTCCAGGCCAATATTAAGCTTTCAGTGCTGTCACACTTTGAGTGACAATTATTCAGGCATACAGCACTGTACCCATATGATTTTTTATCCTTTTTTTTGAAGAAAGATAGAGCTTTATTTTGGTGGTATTTAATCTAGGAAACTAGGAAAACTAGAAAAGCAGGAAGTGGCCAACTGCCATGACAACCAGCGTGAAACGCAAGATGGTGCTGGGTGGGAAATTACGTCAGCAGGAGGACATGCTGCTGTGGATGGTGGCTTGGTGTTTTCAAGGTTCCAGCCACCCTGCTACATTGGAACCACTACTGAAAAGGAGTTCACTTAAGACTCCCCACACACAGTCATGGATTACCACTATACATGACTGCTTGTTTCTACAAATATGTGAGTTGCCAATTATCACACTTTGTATTAAACCAAGGTGATTTTAATACTGTACTTAGTCTTGTGCCCCCCAGTGTTTTCTCTTATATGATTACAGAGTTCCTGCTTTGCTCTAGAGGGTGCTGCCACTGATACTGTGTTTTATTACCTGCCTGCATTTCTTCAGTGTCATTTTTCATTTAAATTTTCAGACACAGATTGGTCTGATTTGCTGCTTCCTTGGCCACTAACTGCCAGGTAAACAAAGAACCAAAACCATAAGTGATGAAATACTCATCGCTTTTGATTTATGACATCACACAGTAGGAGGAACAACATCAGTTCCTCTCACTGTGTGCCCAGAGCCAGATGCAGCCAGTTGTATACTTACCCAGGTCCCTGATCGCTCGGGAAAGCCCAGTAAAGGCAGAGGGGGGATTGTTGGTATGGGTTATGGCAGTGATCAGGATGCTGGTATGGGGTACGGTGGCAATCAGGACACTGGTATGGTATATAGAGGTGATCAGGATTGAGGTATGGTGGTGATCAAGACGCTGGTATGGTGTATGGCAGTAATCAGGATGCTGGTATGACAGTGATCAGAATGTTGGTATGAGCTATGGTGGTGATCAGGATGCTGGTATGATGTATGGCAGTGATCAGGATGCTGGTGTGGGGTATGGCTGTGATCAGAACACATGTATGCAGTATGGCAGTGATCAAGACACTGGTATGAGGTATGGCAGTGATCAAGATGCTGGTATGGGGTATGGCAGTGATCAGAATGCTGGTATGGAGTATGGCGGTGATCAGGATGCCGGTATGGCATATGGTGTTGATCAGGACGCTGGTATGATGTATGGTAGCTATCAGGACACTGGAATGGAGTTTATGGCGGTGATGAGAACACTGGTATGGGGAATGGCAGTGATTAGAATGCTGGTTTGAGTTAAGAAGGTGATAAGAATGCTGGTATGGTATATGGCAGTGACCAGGATGCTGGTATGAGATATGGCAGTGATCAGAATGCTGGTGTAGGGTATGGCTGTGATCAGAACGCTGGTATGCAGTATGGCAATGATCAAGACGCTGGTATGAGGTATGGCAGTGATCAAGATACTGGTATGGGGTATGGCGGCCCTTCAGGTCTGGTATGGATGTTAAGGGGAACCCCACTCCGAAATTTAAAAAAAATTGCATAGAGTTCCACCAAAGTCAGTAATAGACTCTTTAGGTCTGGTATGTATTTTACGGGGGAAACCCACCCAAAATAATAAAATTAAATTGTGTAGGGGTCCCCCCAAAGTCCGTACCAGGCCCTTCAGGTCTGATATGGATTTAAGGGGAACCCCGCACAAAATTTAAAAAAAAGGCGTAGGGGTCCCCTCCAAAATCAAAACCAGACCCTTATCTGAGCACGCAGCCCTGGCATAGCAGGAGTGGGTGGGGATGAGCGAGTGCCCCCCCTCCAAACCATACCAGGCCACATGCCCTCAACATGGGGAGGGTGCTTTGAGGTCCCCCCCAAAGCATTTTGTCCCCGTGTTGATGGGGAGAAGGGCCTCATCCCCACAACCCTTGTGGTTGTGGGGGTCTGCAGGCAGGGGGCTTATCAGAATCCTCCCATGTGAATAGGTATGGGGTACATTGTACCCCTACCCATTCACTAAAAAAGGAGTATAGTGGTACAAAAAACAAGAGGCAGTTTTTGACCTATATTGTGTAAAATAGCTCTTCTTTCTTCATTCTTCCTCCATCTTCTTCTGCCCTGGTCCTTCTTATGGTCTTCTGCTTCTTCTTTCAGTATTCTTCCTTCCTCTCTTCGTCTACAATCTTCATCTTCTTCTTCCTTCTTCTTTCACCGCCTCCGCTCCCACTGCCACAGCCATGCCATCCAGACACGTCTCCCAGAATAGGCGGTCTTCAGTTTGACATTTCTTTTATAAGAAGGGGCGGGGTCACTCAGTGATGTAAATGGATGACCCGCCCCCTCTGACAACAAATGATGTCAGAAGGGGATGGGGTCACTTGGTTATGTCACTGGGTGGCCCCGCCTTTATCTAGAAAATATATGTCAGACTGCAGACTGCCCAATCTGGGAAACGCCTCTGGACTGCATGGCTGTGGGAGCGGGGGTGGTGAAAGAAGAAGGAAAAAGATGAAGATTGAAGATGAAGAGAGGAAGAAAGAAGACCAAAAGAAAAAGCAAAAGACCAGAAGAAGGACCGGGGCAGGAGAAGATGGAGGAAGATGGAGGAAGAAAGAAAAAAGAAGAGCTATTTTACAATAAAGGACTTGTCAAAAACTGCCTCTTGTTTTTTGTTCTACACTACACTCCACTACACTCCTTTTTTGGTGAATGGGTAGGGGTACATTGTACCCCTACCCATTCACATAGGGGGGGTCAGGATCTGGGGACCGCCTTATTAAACGGGGTTTTCAGATTCTGATAAGCCCCCGCCCGCAGACCCCCACAACCACTGACCAGGGTTGTGGGTATGAGGCCCTTCTCCACCCTCCCCATGTTGAGGGCATGTGGCCTGGTATGGTTCGGAGGGGGGCACTCACTCATCCTCACCCCCTCCTGCCATGCCAGGGCTGCATGCTTGGATATGGGTCTGGTTTGGATTTTGGGGAGACCCCATACCATTTTTTTTTAATTTGGCACGGGGATCCCCTTAAAATCCATACCAGATCTGAAGGGCCTGGTTTGGATTTTGGGAGGGACCCCATGTCATTTTTTACAAAAATGTTGGCACAGGGTTCCCCTTAAAATCCATACCAGACCTGAAGGGCCTGGTTTGGATTTTATGGGGGACCCCCACGCAATTTTTTTTAAAAATTTTGGCGCCCCATTCAAACAGGTGCTGAAAAATTGGGCCTTGGGTGTTGGCGGTGCCTGAACACTGTAACACTTGACAGGTACTCTTATTGGGCACAGATACGGGCCCTGATGTTGTAAATTTGTTTAAAAATTGTGATGACATGCCCCATTCAAACAGGTGCTGAAAAATTGGGCCTTGAGTGTTGGCGGTGCCAGAACACTGTAACCCCTTGCAGTTACTCTTGTTGGGTGCAGGAATGGGCCCTGCTGTTGTAAATTAATTTAAAAATTGTTATGGCATGCCCCTGTAAAAAAGGGGCAGAAAAATTGGGCCTTGGGTGTTGGTGGTGCCCTAAATACAAAATATCATTCTAGATTATAGACAGGAGGAATAGGAGCAGTGGAAGTCTTAAAGAGATCCGAGATCCCTAGCAAATTTAATCAGTTGCATCAGCATTAGGGGCTTGATAACTGCTGATCCAAGACTGATTAATTTTTATAAAAGTGAGCCTATCAACCGAGTCTGTGGACAGGTGCACTCTTTGATCGGTTACGAACCCTCCAGCAGCACTGAATGTCTGTTCAGAAAGCACACTAGATGCAGGACAGGCCAGTAGCTCAATTGCATACTGAGCAAATTCTGGCCAGTGGTCCATCCTTAAGACCCAGTAACTCAGTGGATGCTCAATTGGAAAGGTCTCCAAGTCTGCTCTTGCTCCTAGATATTCCTGCACCATATAATGCAGACGCTGACAATGGTTGCTTGAACCAGGGCGATGAGGACTGAAATTTTTTTTAAAGGCATCGGTCAGCCGGCTACCTTCTCCACTGCTCTGCCTCTGAATGACCAAAGCTTCAGAAACACGTTGTCCAGCACCAGGACATGGTAGCCTCCCAAGGTCTGGAAAGGTGTTGCACAAACTTTTCTTCAAGGTATCCTGAAAATGTTTCATCCTCTGCTCCCTCTGCGCAGTCAGGATGAGCTTTGCAACTTTACCCTTGTAACATGGGTCAAGAAGGGTTGCCAGCCAGTAATGATCCCTCTCCTTTATACCATGGATCCTAAGGTCTTTTCGCAGGCTTTTCAGAATCAGAGAGCCCATGCAGTGTACGTTTGAGGAGGCATGAGTGTCCTCTGGATCACTGAGGATGCCATTATTAAGAACTACCTCCTCCCAGCCACGTACAACTCCTTGGGTTTCTGGTGACTGAAAACCATGATCCTTTGAAGACTGCTGAGTGTTATCCCCCACATACATGCTGATACAATCCTCCTCCTGTGTGTTTGGTGGCTCTGCAGGAATGCTCTCTGAATAAAGGGGCCTTGAGAGGAAAGGAACACCTCCTCTTCCTCCCACTTTTCTGCCTCAAGTGCCCTGTCCATGATTACATGAAGCGTGTGCTCCAGAAGGAATATTAGAGAGACAGTGTCACTGATGCATGCATTGTCACTGCTCACCATCCTTGTGGCCTCCACAAATGGTGACAGGACAGTGAATGCATCCTTGATCAATAGCCACTGACATGGCAAAAAGAAGCCAAGCTCCCCTAAACCTGTCCTGGTGCCATGCTCACAGAGATACTCATTGATGGCCCTCTGCTCTGTGTGCAGCTGCTGCAGCATTGCCAATGTTGAGTTCCACCTGGTTGGACTATCACAAATGAGGCGGTTGGTGGGCAGGTTGAATTCCCACTGAATGTCAGCCAGCCTGGCACTGGCATTGTATGAACAACAGAAATGACCACAGACTTTTCTGGCCTGCCTCAGGATATCTGATAAGCCTGGGTACATGGTCAAGGAATGCTGCACCACCAAATTCAAGACATGTGCCAAGCATGGAACATTTGTCAAGTGTCCCTGTTGGAGGGCAGAGAGAAGGTTGGTGCCATTGTCGCATACAACCATTCCTGGCTCAAGCTGCCCTGGCGTCAACCACCTCTGAGCCTGACCCCACAGAGCTGACAGAATTTCTTCCCCAGTGTGGCTCCTGTCCCCAAGACAGACTAACTCATGCACTGCATGGCATCTTTTAGCCTGACTGCTAGCGTAGTCCCTTGAACCCTTAGGTAGCACTGCAGGTTCAGAGCACAATTCTGCAGAAGAGGCTACAAAGGTAGAAGAAGAGGGGGGGTGAAGGAGGCGGATGTGGCAAAATCACCACCAGATTTTTGGAGGCATGGTGGCAGAACTAGCTCCAACACTGAAGCCTGTTCTGCATCCTTCCCAGCTGCCAGCAGAGTTACCCAGTGCGCCATGAAGGAAAGGTAATGTCCCTGACTGTGCCTGCTGGACCATGAGTCAGTGGTAATATGAACCTTGCTTCTGACCGCCCTGTCCAACGAGGCCAAAACATTGCCTTCCACATCACAGTAGAGAGCTGGAATGGCCTTACGTGAAAATACATTTATTTTGGGAACCTGCCACTGTGGGACATCACATTCCACAAATTCACGAAAGGGGGCAGAGTCTACCAGCTGCAAAGACAGCAGTTGGAGTGCTAGCAATTTGGCCAAGCTAGCATTAAGATGCTGAGCATGTGGATGGCTGGGACAATTTTTTTTTTACGGTTCAGCAACTGGGGTAGGGATATTTGCCTGCTGAATTCACCTGGTGGTGTAATGCTAGCAGATTGGCTGCAAGTACTTGTGGCATGCATTTCTAGACCTTCATTCCTCTCAGTGCATGTTTTGGAAAGGACTGGAGGTATAGAAAAGGTTGAGATCCCAGATGAGGAGCAATGATCATCACATTTCTTGTCAAGACAGTAGTGCCCAAGCGGCTGGAGTTCTGGCTGTGCTTGACCCGCTTGACCCGCTTCAGACATTGCAAATGGCAACGGTGTGATCTACTGCACATGCGTTGAAAAATGCCCACACCAAAGAACTTTTGAAAGTCAGTGGGGAGCCAGCAGCTGTCACGCTCCTGGCGGTGGAGTTTGTCCTATGCAGGGAGCAACCACTCTTACGGCCCTGATTGGTGAACCCCTGGTAGAGTAGACAGGAAGTTTGGGAGTGCAGGGGGGCACGAGGACTGGACTGGTCTACTGATGATGATAATATGAGATGTCCAATGGTGGCTCCTGCTAATGGAAGTCGGTGGTACAGGCTGGGTCGGCAACTGGCTGGCAATGCGGTACAGAAGGAGCAGGCACAAGGGTTGTCAGGGACAGGCAAGGTTGGCAGTGGGCTGGCACAGAGGTACACGGGATAATCCAAAAGAGAGGTCATGGGCAAGCAGAGGTCGGTGCAGGCAGAAGACAATCAGGGTCAGGGTAAGCCGGGTCACAGGAACACAGGAACTCAGGAACAGAGAACAGTCTCTCAGGTACACTAAAATGCTGTAGAACGGACAGGACTGGCACCCTGGTGCTGCCCGTTCAAATAGGTCATCTGGAGCCAATGACGGCGCACACCTGCACACACACCGGCTGCTCACGCCTGTGCACAGGATCACACATTCCAGCTTGATTCCTCAGCTGAGCAGATGACGATTCCTAATAGCAGCACCCTGCACCTGTGGAGTTGGTCTGATGCAATTGGGTGGCTGCCTTGAAGCTCGCCCCTGGATGACATCCTGCCTGGTTGGACGTGTGCCTCCTCTTTTTCCTCCTCTTTTCTCTCAGGCACCCAAGTACAGTCCGTGTCCTCATCATCCCCTCCCTCATCATCACTATAGCAAACTTGGCAGTATGCTGCAGCTGGGGGAACATGAATGCTAGTTTCTTGTCCTTCTGAGGCACCCCTGTCTCTAGGCTCATGCTACTCCCTTCCTCAACCTAGAAATCAACATTAAAGCCTTCAAATTGCTGCGCATCCTCCATCAGCATGTAATCAACACTATGGTTGAATAATTCTGGTGACCATGCATGATGGTGGGTCTACAGAAGTAGTAACTGTGTACAAGGATCCGGTGGAATAGGCCGCTTTGTCAGCTGCGTTGGAAGGCAAACTTGTATGAGCATGGGTGACAGAGGATGAGGAGGATGAGGATGGCATTCTTCTGCATTTTGTGGCTCAATAGGTCTGCCAACAGCAGAGAAAAAGAACAAGCGTGACCTGCCTGCAAAGGATGCATCATATCCGCCACCACCACTTTTCACTGAAGACACAGAGGCTGCTTGCCCTCTTTTAATGGCCTGGGAGCGTCTGTCTCTCCTTTGTGGCATTCCTGACATGTTGGGGATTTTTTTAACACTGCACTACACTGTATTATATACCGTACACCTCCAAATGCACTGATATATAGTGTATAGAGTTGAGCGAACCTGGACTGTAAAGTTCGGGTCCATTCCATACTTTGGGGTGTACTTTTTGGTGCCCCGAACCCAAACCCGGATATTTGAAAAAAAAGTCTGGGTTCGGTATTCTGGTATTTTGCGCGCCTTTTCTGTACCTGCAGGGACGCCAATCAACAAGCCTTTTACTTTTTTGGCCTTAGAAGCCATCGCATCCATGCCTACTAATGGCATGGCTGTGATAGGCTAGTGCATCATGTGACCCAGCCTCTATATGAGATGGAGTCACGTATGCCGCGTGTCACGTCGTCTCAGGCTAGTGTAGGGAGAGCATGCTGCTGGCGCTGTGAAGGACAGATTACCGATCTAATATGATCTCATCCTGCATTACAGACAGATTCCTGGCGGTGCTGTGAGGGGAAAGCTTAGTGTTCTAAAACAATCTGATACTGGACTAGGTACAGTTTACTAGTGCTGTAAGGGGCAGATTACCGATCTAATATCATCTCATCCTGTATTACAGACAGGTTCCTGGCGGTGCTGTGAGGGGAAAGCTTAGCGTTCTAAAAAAAATCTGATACTGGACTAGGTACAGTTTACTAGTGCTGTGAGGGACAGATTACCGATCTAATATCATCTCATCCTGTATTACAGAAAGGTTCCTGGCGGTGCTGTGAGGGGAAAGCTCAGCATTCTAAAACCATCTGATACTGGACTAGGCACAGTTTACTGGTGCTGTGAGGGACAGATTATTGTTCTAAAATCATCTCATCCTGTATTACAGAAATGTTCCTGGTGGCGCTGTGAGGGGAACGCTTAGTGCTTAGAAAACCATCTGATACTGGATTAGGTACAGTTTACTGGTGCTCTGAGGGACAGATTATTGTTCTAAAATCATCTCCTAGTGCTGTAGGGAGAGGTTCCTGCTGGTGCTGTGAGGGGCAGATTATTGTTCTAAAACCATCTCCTAGTGCTGTAGGGAGAGGTTCCTGCTGGTGCTGTGAGGGGCAGATTATTGTTCTAAAATCATCTCCTAGTGCTGTAGGGAGAGCTTTCTGCTGGTGCTGTGAGGGACAGATTATTGTTCTAAAATCGTCTCCTAGTGCTATAGGGAGAGGTTCCTGCTGGTGCTGTGAGGAACAGATTATTGTTCTAAAATCATCTCCTAGTGCTATAGGGAGAAGTTCCTGCTGGTGCTGTAAGGGACGGATTATTGTTCTAAAATCATCTCCTACTGCTATAGGGAGAGGTTCCTGCTGGTGCTGTGAGGGACAGATTATTGCTCTAAAATCATCTCCAAGTGCTATAGGGAGAGGTTCCTGCTGGTACTGTGAGGGACAGATTATTGTTCTAAAATCATCTCCTAGTGCTATAGGGAGAGGTTCCTGCTGGTGCTGTGAGGGACAGACTATTGTTATAAAATCATCTCCTACTGCTATAGGGAGAGGTTTCTGCTGCTCCTGTGAGGGACAGATTATTGTTCTAAAATCATCACATACTGCTAGAGGGAGAGGTTGTTTCTGCCCCTGTAAGGGACAGATTTTTGTTCTAAAATCATCACATACTGCTAGAGGGAGAGGTTCCTGCTGGTGCTGTGAGGGACAGATTATTGTTCTAAAATCATATCCTAGAGCTATAGGGAAAGGTTCCTGCTGGTGCTGTGAGGGACAGATTATTGTTCTAAAATCATCACACACTGCTATAGGGAGAGGTTCCTGCTGCACCAGTGAGGGACAGATTACTGTTGTAAAATCATCTCATCATAGTGCTACAGGGAGAGGTTTCTGCTACTCCTGGGAGGGACAGATTGTTGTTCTAAAACCATCTCCTACTGCTATAGGGAGAGGTTCCTGCTGGTGCTGTGAGGGACAGATTATTGTTCTAACATCATCTCCTACTGCTATAGGGAGAGGTTCCTGCTGCTCCTTTGAGGGACAGGTTATTGTTCTAAAATCATCACATACTGCTAGAGGGAGAGGTTCCTTCTGCTCCTGTGAGGGGCAGATTATTGTTCTAAAATCATTACATACTGCTAGAGGGAGAGGTTCCTGCTGGTGCTGTGAGGGACAGATTATTGTTCTAAAATCACCACACACTGCTAGAGGGAGAGGTTCCTGCTGCTCCAGTAAGGGACAGATTATTGTTCTAAAATCATCTCCTAGTGCTATAGGGAGAGATTCCTGCTGATGCTGTAAGGGACAGATTATTGTTCTAAAATCATCACACACTGCTAGAGGGAGAGGTTCCTGCTGCACCAGTGAGGGACAGATTACTGCTCTAAAATCATCTCATCATAGTGCTACAGGGAGAGGTTTCTGCTGCTCCTGGGAGGGACAGATTGTTGTTCTAAAACCATCTCCTACTGCTATAGGGAGAGGTTCCTGCTGGTGCTATGAGGGACAGATTATTGTTCTAACATCATCTAATACTGCTATAGGGAGAGGTTCCTGCTGCTCCTTTGAGGGACAGGTTATTGTTCTAAAATCATCACATACTGCTAGAGGGAGAGGTTCCTTCTGCTCCTGTGAGGGGCAGATTATTGTTCTAAAATCATTACATACTGCTAGAGGGAGAGGTTCCTGCTGGTGCTGTGAGGGACAGATTATTGTTCTAAAATCATCTCCAAGTGCTATAGGGAGAGGTTCCTGCTGGTGCTGTGAGGGACAGATTATTGTTCTAAAATCATCACATACTGCTAGAGGAGAGGTTCCTGCTGCTCCTGTGAGGGACAGATTATTGTTCTAAAATCATCTCCTAGTGCTATAGGGAGAGATTCCTGCTGCTCCTGTGAGGGACAGATTATTGTTCTAAAATCATCACATACTGCTAGAGGGAGAGGTTCCTTCTGCTCCTGTGAGGGGAAGATTATTGTTCTAAAATCATCACATACTGCTAGAGGGAGAGGTTCCTGCTGGTGCTGTGAGGGACAGATTATTGTTCCTGTCTCTTATACAC
>BLSH010440363.1:55253-96677 GCA_018402905.1 Glandirana rugosa
GGATATCGTCATCCTCTACTACAATCTTGTTATTAGACAGGGAGTGTCGTGGTCGTCCTTGGACTGTTCTAAAATCATCTCATCATAGTGCTACAGGGAGAGGTTTCTGCTACTCCTGGGAGGTACAGATTGTTGTTCTAAAACCATCTCCTACTGCTATAGGGAGAGGTTCCTGCTGGTGCTGTGAGGGACAGATTATTGTTCTAACATCATCTCCTACTGCTATAGGGAGAGGTTCCTGCTACTCCTTTGAGGGACAGGTTATTGTTCTAAAATCATCACATACTGCTAGAGGGAGAGGTTCCTTCTGCTCCTGTGAGGGGCAGATTATTGTTCTAAAATCATCACATACTGCTAGAGGGAGAGGTTCCTGCTGGTGCTGTGAGGGACAGATTATTGTTCTAAAATCATCTCCAAGTGCTATAGGGAGAGGTTCCTGCTGGTGCTGTGAGGGACAGATTATTGTTCTAATATCATCACATACTGCTAGAGGAGAGGTTCCTGCTGCTCCTGTGAGGGACAGATTATTATTCTAAAATCATCTCCTAGTGCTATAGGGAGAGATTCCTGCTGGTGCTGTGAGGGACAGATTATTGTTCTAACATCATCTCCTACTGCTATAGGGGGAGGTTCCTGCTGCTCCTTTGAGGGACAGGTTATTGTTCTAAAATCATCACATACTGCTAGAGGGAGAGGTTCCTGCTGCTCCAGTGAGGGACAAATTATTGTTCTAAAATCATCACATACTGCTAGAGGGAGAGGTTCCTGCTGCTCCTGTGAGGGACAGATTGTTGTTCTAAAATCATCACATGCAGCTAGAGGGAGAGGTTCCTGCTGGTGCTGTGAGGGACAGATTATTGTTCTAAAATCATCACATACTGCTAGAGGGAGAGGTTCCTGCTGCTCCTGTGAGGGACAGATTATTTTCTAAAATCATCTCCTAGTGCTATAGGGAGAGGTTCCTGCTGGTGCTGTGAGGGACAGATTATTGTTCTAAAATCATCACATACTGCTAGAGGGAGAGGTTTCTGCTGCTCCTGTGAGGGACAGATTATTGTTCTAAAATCATCACATACTGCTAGAGGGAGAGGTTCCTGCTGCTCCTGTGAGGGACAGATTTTTGTTCTAAAATCATATCATCATATGTGCTACAGGGAGAGGTTTCCTGCTGCTCATGTGAGGGACAGATTATTGTTCTAAAATCGTCTCATCATAGTGCTACAGGGAGAGGTTCCTGCTCCTCCTGTGAGGAACAGATTATTGTTCTAAAAGCATATAATACTGGTGTAGGGAGAGGTTCCTGCTGCTGGTGTGAGCGGTGCATTTCTTGTACAAAAATAAAAATTGCGTCTACGTTGCTGTTTTCCAAAAAAAAGAAGAAGAATTTATTATAAAAATATATAATAAATAGTGCTACATAGTACATTTGCAACCAGAATGAGGAGAGCGTCAAATAAGGGACGTGGTCGTGGTTGTGGTGCTGCTTGTGCTGCTGGTGTTGGTGGTGTTGGTGAAGCTCCTGTTGCAAGGAGAGGAAGTGGTCGATCTGTGCCAGCTACATGCACAAGTGAAACACCTTCCACAGGTGAGAGTAGCTGACAGAACCTTCAACATTATATGGTAGGCCCGAATGCCGCTCAACGAATGGTGAGGCCAGAACAAGTACAGGCGATAGTAGATTGGATGGCAGACAATGCCTTCAGTTCCTTCACATTGTCTCCCACCTGGTCCCTTGCTGAAAGCTCAGAGTTGGCGCCTGAACCCCATGTCCATCTGTCTTTCACCTCAGCCCCTTGTAAATCAGCCAAGCAGTCTAAGCCCCAAGTCATGCAGCAGTCTCTTATGCTTTTAGATGACTCTGCTTGTGTGCATTCCATGGGCCATCCACATATCCCTGCCCCAGAAGTGGAGGACATTGAGTGCACCGATGCCCAACCATTTCTGTTTCAGGATGAGGACATGGAAACACCACCGCAGCATGTCTCTGATGATGACGAAACACAGGAGCCAACTGCTGCGGCTTTCTACAGTGTGCAGACTGACAAGGAGGGCAGTGATGAAGATTGGGTGGAAGATGATGTGGAAGATGATGAGGTCCTAGACTCCACATGGAATGAAGGTCATGCAAGTGATGTGTGAAGTTTGGAGGAAGAGGTGGTGGTCGCACAGAGGCATGAGCATAGCAAACGAGGAAGCAGGTTGCAAAAGAGGAGCAGTTCTTCAGACAATGTGCTGATGTCAAGACACGAGTGGTTTGCACGCTGTGCAATCAGAGCCTGAAGCGAGGCATACATGTTCTAAACCTGAGCACAGCCTGCATGACCAGGCATCTACATGCAAAGCACGAACTGCAGTGGAAAGGTCTCAGGCTCCTCCTGCTTCCTCTTCTGCTGCTGCCTCAGCCTCTTCCTCCACCTCGACAGTGCCAGTGTCACCTGCAACCCAGCAAACAGACAATGTGACAGCAATGATACCTTGTCAGCCACCGTCCCAAAGAATTTCCATACGGTCCCATGGAAGCTTACAGCTGTCTATCTCCCAAACACTGGAGAGAAAGAGGAAGTACCCCCCTACCCACTCGTGATCCCTGGCCCTGAATGCCAGCATTTCAAAATTCCTGGTCTTTGAAATGCTGTCATTCCGCCTTGTGGACACAGACAGTTTTAAAAACCTGATGGCGGTGGCTGTCCCACAGTACGTGGTTCCCAGCCGCCACTACTTTTCCAGGTGAGCCATCCCTTCCCTGCACAAACAAGTCAGAGACAAGATCAAGTGTGCACTACGCAACGCCATCTGTGGCAAGGTTCACATAACCACTGATACGTGGACCAGTAAGCATGGGCAGGGATGCTATATCTCCCTAACTGCACACTGGGCAATGGTAGGGGCGGGTGGGAGTGAGGCGGATAGCAGTTTGGCGCATGTCCTTCCGCCACTGAGGATTGCAGGGCATTTCTCTTTGCCTCCCCCTCCTACTCCGCTTCCTCCTACTCTACCACCTCCTCATCCAGTCAGCGTAATACCTTCACCACCAACTTCAGCACATCCAGGGGGAAACGACAGCAGGCTGTTTAAAACTAATATTTTTGGGGGATAAACCCCACACTGCGCAGGAGCTGTGGATGGGCATTGAATAACTGACCGATGAGTGGTTGTTGCCACTGAGCCTCAAGCCTGGCCTGGTGGTGTGCGATAATGGGTGAAATCTCGTAGGAGCTCTGGGCCTAGCCAGTTTGATGCACATCCCTTGCCTGGCGCATGTGCTGAATTTGGTGGTGCAAAAATTTCTAAAAAACTACCCGGATATGTCAGAGCTGCTGCAGAAAGTGTGGACCGTCTGTGCACGCTTTTGGCGTTCTCACCCCTGATGCTGCTCGCCTGTCTGCGCTGCAGCGGAACTTCGGCCTTCCAGCTCATTGCCTCCTATGCAACGTGCCCACAAGGTGGAACTCCACCTTGCACATGCTGGAGAGACTGTGCGAGCAGCAGCAGGCAATAATGGAGCTTCAGCTGCAGCACGCACGGGTCAGTCTCTCTGCGGAACAGCACCACTTCACCACCAACGAGTGGGCCTCCATGTGAGACCTGTGTACCACATTGCGGTGTTTTGAGTACTCCACCAACATGGCCAGTGCCGATGACGCTGTTCTCAGCGTTACTATCCCACTTCTATGTCTCCTTGAAAAAACACTTCTGGCGATGATGGAAGAGGATGTGGTACAAGAGGAAGAGGAGGAAGGAGGTCATTTCCACGGTTATTAGGCCAGTCATTCACAAGTGGCTCGGAGGGTGGGTTCCTGCACCAGCATAGGCCAGGTAAAAAAATTTCAAGCCAGGGCACAGTTCTGGAGGATGAGGAGGACGAGGAAGATGAGGAGTAGGAGGAACCGTGTTCACAGCAGGGTGTCACCCAACACAGCTCGTGGGCATCACTGGAGCATGGCTGGGGGCATACAGAGGACACAGATGATACATCTCCCACAGAGGACATCTTGTCTTTGCCTCTGGGCAGCCTGGCACACATGAGCAACTACATGTTGCAGTGCCTGCACGACAGCCAAGTTGCCCACATTGTAACTTGTGCTGATTACTTGGTCGCCACCCTGCTTGATCCCTGTTACAAGGACAACCTTAATTCCCTCACTGGAGCGTGATCGGAAGATGCGTGACTACAAGCGCACACTGGTAGACGCGCTGCTGAGGGCATTCCCAAATGACACCGGGGGCTCAGTTGAAGCACAAGGTGAAGGCAGAGGAGGAGGAAGAGGTTGGCAATGCCGCTGTTGCCCCTCCAGCACCTCAGAAGGCAGGGTTAGCATGGCCAAAATGTGGAAAAGCTTTGTCAGCAGCACGCCGCAACAAACAGCACAACCAGCTGATAGGCAACTTCTTAGCAGGAGGCAGCATTTCAGCAAAATGGTGGAACAGTATGTGTGCACACGCCTACACATACTGACTGATGGGTCTGCTCCATTCAACTTTTGGGTCTCCAAATTGGGCACATGACCTGAGCTTGCCCTTTATGCCTTGGAGTTGCTGGCCTGCCCTGCAGGCAGTGTATTGTCTGAACGTGTGTTTAGCAAAGCAGGGGGCATTATCACAGACAAGCACAGCTGCCTGTCTGCAGCCAACGTGGACAAGCTAACGTTTATTAAAATGAACCAGGTATGGATCCCACAAGACTTGTCTGTACCTTGTGCAGAATAGACATTTAGACTGTCCTCATACAGCCATTGATATACTTTTTTTTTATGTCTCAATATTTTGGGGGCTACCCCAATTAGAAAAGAAACCCAAATAAACAAAAAACAGTGTTGGCTACCTCCTCCTCCACCACCACTTCCACCTACACCGCCACGCTCACTGCCTCCTCAACCTCCTACTCCACATCCACCTTCTCCATTTTTTTATGTGATTTTAAGTTCTTTCCCTATCCATATCCCTTATCCTTATTTCCCTATCCACATTTGTTTGCAGGTCACTTGTCCTACTCTTACCCCCATTTTGTTTCCTTTTGCAGCCCTCTAGCCCTTTCCAGGACTTTTTTAGAGCCATTTTTGTGCCCAAAAGTTCGGGTCACCATTGACTTCAATTGGGTTTGGGGTTAAGTTTGGGTCAAGTTCGGGGCCGAACCCGAACTTTTTCACGTAGTTGGGCCGAACGGGCCGAACACGAATATCCATATGTCCGCTCAACTCTACATCCTACTATTCCTTCTGATTATGGCGATACCAATTGTGTGAGACTTTTACACAGCCTGGCCACCTAGCCTGGCCCAACATTGAAGTTTCACCTTCAGGCATTCTAGTAGCATAAAGTACTCATCTCATTACTCAACCACCTACTACATTTTTGAAGGCCATGGAGCACCAGAACAATGGAAACACCCAAAAAATTACCCCATTTTGGAGAGCTAAAACCCCAATGTATAATCTATGAACCTTGATGAGTCTTTTGAACAGTTCATTTTTTTACAGAAGCTTTTTAAAAATCTGGAAAAAAAATGGAAAATTATTTTTTTTTACACAAAGTTGTCCATTTGTAAGATATTTCCCACACATAGCATACACAGCAAAAATGACACCCCAAAAAACATTCTGTTACTCCTTCCGAGTATGACAATACCAAATGTGTGAGACTTTTACACAGGTTGGCCACCTAGCCTGGCCCAACATTGAAGTTTCACCTTCAGGCGTTCCAGGAGCATAAATTACACATCTCATTACTAAACCACCTATTACATTTTTGAAGGCCCTGGGGCACCAGAACAATGAAAACGCCTACAAAATGACCCCATTTTGGAAAGCTAACACCCCAACGTATAATCTATGAGGCATAATGAGTCTTTTGAATGGTTCATTTTTTCCAGAAGTTTTTGGAAAATGTGGAAAAAAAATGAAAACGCATTTTTTTTACACAAAGTTGTCCATTTACAAGTTATTTCTAACACATAGCGTGTACATAGCAAAAATGACACCCCAAAATACATTGTGCTACTCTTTGTGAGTATGGCAATACCAAATGTGTGAGACGTTTACACAGCCTGGCAACATACGGAGGCCCAACATTGAAGTAAAACCTTCAGGCGTTCTAAAATCAGTACACATCTCATTACTCAACCACCTACTACAATTTGAAGGCCCTGGAGCACCAGAACAATGGAAACGCAAACAAAATGACCCCATTTTGGAAAGCTAACACTCCATTGTATAATCTATGAAGCTTAATGAGTCTTTCGAACGGTTCATTTTATTCCAGAATTTTTTGGAAAATATGGAACAAGAATTAAACTGCTTTTTTTTACACAAAGTTGTCCATTTATAAGATATTTCCAACACATAGCATGTACATAGCAAAAATGACACCCCAAAAAACATTCTGCTACTCCTTTCGCGTATGACGATATCAAATGTCAGAGACTTTTACACAGCTTGGCCACCTAGCCTGGCCCAACATTGAAGTTTCACCTTCAGGCGTTCCAGGAGCATAAATTACACATCTCATTACTAAACCACCTATTACATTTTTGAAGGCCCTGGAGCACCAGAACAATGGAAATGCCAACCCCAACGTATAATCTGTGAAGCTTAATGAGTCTTTTGAATGATTCATTTTTTTCCAGACATTTTTGGAATATATGGAACAAGAATGAAACAATTTTTTTTTAAACAAAGTTGTCCATGTTTAAGATATTTCCAACACATAGCATGTACATAGCAAAAATGAAACCCCAAAATACATTCTGCTACACCTTATGAGAATGGTGATATCAAATGTGTGAGACTTTTACATAGCCTGGCCACATACAGATGCCCAACATTGAAGTAACACCTTCAGGCTTTCTAGAAACATAAATTACACATCTCATTACTCAACCACCTACTACAATTTTGAAGGCACTGGAGCACCAGAACAATAGAAGTGCACACAAAATTACCCCATTTAGAAAACTAACACTCCATTGTATAATCTATGTTGCATAATGTGTCTTTTGAATGGTTCATTTTTTCCCAAAGTTTTTGGAAAATGTGGGAAAAAATGAAAATGCCTTTTTTTTACCCAAAGTTGTCAAGTTATAAGATGTTTCCAACACATAGCATGTACATAGCAAAAATGACACCTCAAAATCCATTCTTCTAATCCTTCTGAGTATGGCGATACAATTTGTGTGAGACTTTTACACAGCCTGGCCACATAGCCTGGCCCAACATTGAAGTCTCACCTTCAGCGGTTCTAGGAGCATAAATTACACATCTCATTACTAAACCACCCTTTACATTTTGAAGGCCATGGAGCACTAGAACAATGGAAACGCCCACAAAATGACCCCATTTTGGAAAGCTAACACCCCAACATATAATCTTTCAAGCATATTGAGTCTTTTTGATTGTTCATTTTTTTCCAGAAGTTTTTGGAATATGTGGGAAAAAATGGAAACACTTTTTTTTTTTACACAAAGTTGTCCATTCATTAGATATTTCCAACACATAGTATTTACATAGCAAAAATGACACCCAAAAATACATTCTGCTACTCCTCCTGAGTATGGCAATACAAAATATGTGAGACTTTTAAACAGCCTGGCCACATACCGAGGCCCAACATTGAAGTAAAACTTCAAGCTTTCTAGGAGCATAAATTACACATCTCATTACTCAACCATCTACTACACTTTTGAAGGCCCTGGAGCACCAGAACAATGGAAATGCCCACAAAATGACTCCATTTTGGAAAACTTACACCCCAACATATAATCTATGAGGCATAATGAGTCTTTTGAATGGTTCATTTTTTTCTAGAAGTTTTTGGAAAATGTGGAAAAAAAATGGAAACGCATTTTTTTATACAAAGTTGTCAATTTATAAGATATTTCCAACATGTAGCATATAAATAGCAAAAATGACATCCCAAAATACAGTCTACTAGTCCTATTATGGCGATACCAATTGAGTGAGACCTTTACACAGCCTGGCCACCTAGCCTGGCCAAACATTGAAGTTTCACCTTCAAGTGTTCTAGGAGCATAAATTACACATCTTATTACTCAACCACCTACTACAATTTGAAGGCCCTGAAGCACGAGAACAATGGAAACGCTCACAAAATAACCCCATTTTGAAAAGCTAATACCTCAGCGTATAATCTATGAAGCTTATTGAGTCTTTTGAACGGTTCGTTTTATTCCATACGCTTTTGAAAAATATGGAACAAGGATGAAACCGCATTATTTTTTACACAAAGTTGTCAATTTATAAGATATTTCCAACAAATAGCATGTACATAGCAAAAATGAAACCCCAAAATACATTCTGCTACACCTTATGAGAATGGTGATACCAAATGTGTGAGACACAGCTTGACCACATACAGAGGCCAAGGAAAAAAATGTTGTTTACACAAAGTTGTCAATTTATAAGATATTTCCAACACATAGCATGTACATAGCAAAAATGACACCGCAAAATACATTCTTCTACTCCTTCTGAGTATGTGTGAGACTTTTACACAGCCTGGCCACCTAGACTTGCCCAACATTGAAGTTTCACTTTCAGGCGTTCTAGGAGAATAAAGTACACATCTCATTACTCAACCACCTACTACACTTTTGAAGCCATGGAGCACCAGAACAATGGAAACACCCACAAAATGACCCCATTTTGGAAATATGACACCCCAACATATAATCTATGAGGCATAATGAGTCTTTTGAATGGTTCATTTTTTTCCCGAAGTTTTTGGAAAATGTAAAAAAAACATGGAAACGCCTTTTTTTTACACAAAGTTGTGAATTTATTAGATATTTCCAATACATAGCATGTACATAGTAAAAATGACAACCCAAAATACATTCTACTAGCCCTTCTAAGTATGGAGATACTAATTGTGTAAGACTTTTACACAGCCTGGCCACCTAGCCTGGCCCAACTTTGAAATTTCCCCTTCAGTCGTTCCAGGAGCATAAATTACACATCTCATTACTAAACCAAAATTAAGGGTGTGCTTCTGTGCTCCCACAGTCTCTCTATGTGCGTATGGTAGCTGGTGTGTGTCAGCTGCTCACACAAAGATGTGAATCCACAACATCAAACAAAATCTAAACACAGGCAAAAGGGGTGGAGCGCTAACACTTGTATATAATTTAAAATTCCATAGCAATAAAAGCATAACAAGAGTAAAATCCTGATATAATAAGATCTAAGTGTAGTAAGAATGATGATAAAATATATATAAATAAATACTGCTTAATGGTATATCGTTATACGTCTCAAGGCTGGACCAACATATACCACATCAATCAACCCAAGCTGTGCAACATCAGATCATATATATAAAACATTTAGCAAGTCCAGATATAAAACGGGGGGTAAAACTTCTGTATTAATAGTCTATAAGAGCATACATAAAACCGATCCTTCGGGCTGTGACTTTCTTCTTAAAAAATATCTTGTGCCTTTCTTTATAGGTGCTTAAGTGGTGTTAACAGGGCATATAGTATAGCGATTTTTCATCTGTGATATCACTTCTAGGTGCTCAAGCCTCTCACCTGGAGTGTGCTAAACCGAAGCGCATAAAGGTATCTTTGTGTGGTAAGGGATCAGTTCCACCACTAGGGGTCCTTGGTCTCCTGCTCCTTCCTCTTGCTTCCTTCTCTACTCATATAGGCTCCGTACCATCAGCTATTTCTCTGGGGTCATCTCGGGGGGGTATATGGGGGTGCAAATAACGTTTTAACAAGCATTTATTAGATAAAAAAACAGGAACACTCACTTTTTAAAAACAAATCGCATGCAAAACTCCACGAGCATCGAGCTCGTTCCAGTAACATTCAGTACTCCAGTAACATCAAGGGTACACCTCTCCTGCCACCTTACGCGTTACGTCACGTGCCTCGTGACTTCATCAAAGGGGATAGCAGGAGACATGTGGAGGTGTCTTTTTATATCCCTTCAAATGTATCCACCATTTTGTCAGTGATTTTTTCATGTTATGCTGGGAACGAACGGCGGCCATTTTCTTGTAGTCCGTTCGGTCCGTGCATACACCGCATTCATTAAATTTAGTTGTGTGTCTCTAAATGTCAGTGTGTATCTATTCTGGGTATGTGTCTGAATCTTTGGCTGGCACTTGATTGTAATTTTAAAAATTATTTTTGGGGGACGGTTTCTTTTTGTGATGGTTTGGTGCAAAAAGGTGTATTACTGTAGCTACCAGCACCATTTTGTTTAAGTCCTTAGTGAAACAACTGACGCAATTTTCTTTTGGATTATATGTCTATATTTGTTTTCCTATGTCAGTATTTTTATATATATACGGATTGTTTTATTCACTTAATGCAATGCATTCAATACATGCAAAACATTATTCTACACATAGTTCTTGAGGATAAACAATAATAAAAGACTAAAAAATGGTCTGCCGGATTTTTTATAGAAAATCGTGCGTAGTGATTGTATGCAAATCTGTTAGTGTATTGCGTCTTAATTATGAAAAAAGTTGATAAAAGCTTTCAAAATTAAAATATAGGTGTCTAACACTAAAGTGCAACTGTATATCCAGTGTGTGAATGTGCTCTGTGATAAATCTTTTATGTAGATTTAAAACAATATATTCCATCCAATCTGATGCTATAATATTGTATCCATAAATGTGGTATCCATAATTGTCACATAAATATATAGATTTTGTTGTGTGTCTCTAAATGTCAGTGTGTATCTATTCCGGGTATGTGTCTGAATCTTTGGCTGGCACTTGATTGTAATTTTAAAAATTATTTTTGGGGGACGGTTTCTTTTTGTGATGGTTTGGTGCAAAAAGGTGTATTACTGTAGCTACCAGTGCCATTTTGTTGAAGTCCTTAGTGAAACAACTGACGCCATTTTCTTTTGGTTTATATGTCTATATTTGATTTCCTATGTCGGTATTTTTATATATATACGGATTGTTTTATTCACTTCATGCAATGCATTCAATACATGCAAAGCATTATTTTCCACGTAGTTCTTGAGGATAAAAAATAATAAAAGGCTAAAAGATGGTCTGCCGGATTTTTTATATAAAATCGTGTGTAGTGATTGTATACAAATCTGCTAGTGTATTGCGTCTTAATTATGAAAAAAGTTGATAAAAGCTTCCAAATTTAAAATATAGGTGTCTAACAATAAGGTGCAACTGTATATCCAGTGTGTGAATGTGCTCTGTGATAAATATTTTATGTAGATTTAAAACAATATATTCCATCCAATCTGATGCTATAATGTTGTATCCATAATTGTCACATAAATATATAGTTTGGGTAAATGGTTGGGAACTAGTATTCATAACTAGATACCTTATATACATCAATAGATAACACATATTACATACAACATACTGTATGTATCTTAATTCAATGTCATAAAAATAAGCTATACAGGGTGTGTTGCAGTGTATTCTTAAAGTGCTAAAGTATATGGGGTAATTACAGAGATTGTGCTATACAGAGTATTGTGCAGTGTGTTCTATCTCCTCTTAAAGTGCTAGAGTGTAAGGATGTATCAAAAAATGTATTAAAATATTGTATTAAAACTGATATATATATTTAATCTTGTCTGCTGGGAAAAACTTCTTTTAAAATAGGGATCAATCCTTAATTGTGCCTTAATGTAGTCAGAGTCTCTCATTGAAAAGTCACTTTAAAAATCGCTAATAAAACAGTTAAGGTCAAACTCTGCATTCAACCCATGCGGTTTGAGAGTATCCATAAGGAAAATCCATTTTGATTCTTGCTTACTCAGGCTTCTTATCTTGTGACTCCCTCTCCAATGCCTTATATATGGTTCAATACCCCAAAATTGTAGCTGTCTTGGGTCTGTTGCGATCTCTGCGATGCACCTTTGCAAAATGTCTTGATACAGGATGTTTGTCAGAGCCTTTTATTATGTTTTGGACATGTTCTTTTATTCTTATTCTTAATAATCTCTTCATTCTCCCAATGTACTGTAGTCCACAGCTACATTCGAGGGCATAGACTGCTCCTTCTGTGTTGCATCCTACGAAGTCTTTGATTTTATATGTCACTCCTGTTTGTGTGGATGTGAAGTCTTGTCTCCTTTGGTTCGGGTGTTTGGTGCGGATGCAAGAAAAACATCTTTTACATGGGTAAAACCCTTTGCCTGTAAAGAATGTGAATTTTTTTCTTGGTGGATCTATCACGTTTTTCACTAGCTTGTCTCTGAGTGTGGGGGCCCTTTTGTATACAAACTTTGGTTGCTCTGGGAGTATCTCTTTCAGATCTCTATCTGTTTGTAAAATATGCCAGTGTCGTTTGATGATGTTCTCTACTTTCTTGTATTGGACATTGTAGTCTAAGATGATGGGTACTTGGTCCATTTGGTTGTTTTTTCTTGTCTCGTTGGTTATTAATGTCTTCCTGTCTACCTGTGAAATTTGTTTAATTTGTTCTTCTATGTATTTATCTTCATATCCTTTTTTCACAAATCTATCTCCCAAGATTTTTGCTTGTTCGATAAAATCTATGTTATTTGTACAATTTAGTTTAATTCTTGTCAGTTGTCCCTTTGGTATATTATAGAGCCAGTTTTTGTGATGGCAACTTCCTAGTGGAAGGTAGCTGTTACGGTCTACCTCTTTAAAGTATGTCCTTGTTGTTAGTTTGTTTACGGTTTGTGTTATTTCTAGATCTAGGAAGGTTATCTTCTTCTCATTGATGTCCCATGTCAGCCTTATGTTTCTATCATTCTGATTGAGCTTGTCTAGAAACAGGACAAGTTTTTCTTAACTGCCTTTCCATAGGATAATGATATCATCGATATATCTTTTGTACATCATTAATTCTGGTGGTGTGTTCGTATAAATGCTTTTGTCTTTCCATTGGGCCATAAATAAGTTTGCTATGCTTGGGGCAAATTTTGCTCCCATTGCCACACCTGTTTTCTGGTGGTAATATACCCCTTGGTACCAGAAATAATTGTTTTTGAGGCTGAAATCTATGCATTTTATCAGGTATTTTCTTTGTTTACATGGTAGGTCAGAGTGTTGTCTAAGTGCCCATTTCACTGCTTCGCATGCTTGGTAATGCTCAATGATAGTATATAATGAGGCTACATCTGCCGTTGCCATTATTACCGGTTCCTCTATATATCCAAACTCTTCTATCAGTTGTAGTATGTGTTTGGTGTCCTTTAGGTGGGCTCTAGTTTTTGTAGCTACTGGTTGCAGGAAATTGTCCACATATTCTCCTATTCTGGCAGTGAGTGAGTCAATACCGTTTACTATCGGTCTAGGTTGTGGATTCTCTTTATCTTTGTGTATCTTGGGAGTGCAGTATATAACCGGTGTCCGACATGTATCTGGGACCAAGTACCTAGCTTCTTTTTGTTTAGGATGTCTCTTTTCACTCCTGGTAGTTGCATCATCTCATGGTATTTTTCTTTTGATAACAGCACGATGCCTCCTTTGTCTGCTTAGTCATTAGACCAGCAGACAAAGGAGGAGGCATCGTGCTGTTATCAAAAGAAAAATAGCATGAGATGATGATGCAACTACTAGAAGATAAAAAGACACACGAAACATTGAAAAGCAACCCGCTAATGAAATCAAAAAAAGGAATTAGAGAAAGTGATACAACTAGGAGTAAAAAGAGACATCCTAAACAAAAAAGAAGCTAGGTACTTGGTCCCAGATACATGTCGGACACCGGTTATATACTGCACTCCCAAGATACACAAAGATAAAGAGAATCCACCACCTAGACCGATAGTAAACGGTATTGACTCACTCACTGCCAGTATAGGAGAATATGTGGACAATTTCCTGCAACCAGTAGCTACAAAAACTAGAGCCCACCTAAAGGACACCAAACACATACTACAACTGATAGAAGAGTTTGGACATATAGAGGAACCGGTAACAATGGCAACGGCAGATGTAGCCTCATTATATACTATCATTGAGCATTACCAAGCATGCGAAGCAGTGAAATGGGCACTTAGACAACACTCTGACCTACCATGTAAACAAAGAAAATACCTGATAAAATGCATAGATTTCAGCCTCAAAAATAATTATTTCTGGTACCAAGGGGTATATTACCACCAGAAAACAGGTGTGGCAATGGGGGCAAAATTTGCCCCAAGCATAGCAAACTTATGTATGGCCCAATGGGAAGACAAAAGCATTTATACGAACACACCACCAGAATTAATGATGTACAAAAGATATATCGATGATATCATTATCCTATGGAAAGGCAGTAAATAAAAACTTGTCCTGTTTCTAGACAAGCTCAATCAGAATGATAGAAACATAAGGCTGACATGGGACATCAATGAGAAGAAGATAACCTTCCTAGATCTAGAAATAACACAAACCGTAAACAAACTAACAACAAGGACATACTTTAAAGAGGTAGACCGTAACAGCTACCTTCCACTAGGAAGTTGCCATCACAAAAACTGGCTCTATAATATACCAAAGGGACAACTGACAAGAATTAAACGAAATTGTACAAATAACATAGATTTTATCGAACAAGCAAAAATCTTGGGAGATAGATTTGTGAAAAAAGGATATGAAGATAAATACATAGAAGAACAAATCAAACAAATTTCACAGGTGGACAGGAAGACATTAATAACCAACAAGACAAGAAAAAACAACCAAATGGACCAAGTACCCATCATCTTAGACTACAATGTCCAATACAAGAAAGTAGAGAACATCATCAAACAACACTGGCATATTTTACAAACAGATATAGATCTGAAAGAGATATTCCCACAGCAACCAAAGTTTGTATACAAAAGGGCCCCCACACTCAGAGACAAGCTAGTGAAAAATGTGATAGATCCATCAAGAAAAAATTTCACATTCTTTACAGGCAAAGGATTTTACCCATGTAAAATATGTTTTTCTTGCATCCACACCAAACACCCGAACCAAAGGAGACAAGACTTCACATCCACACAAACAGGAGTGACATATAAAATCAAAGACTTCGTAGGATGCAACACAGAAGGAGCAGTCTATGCCCTCGAATGTAGCTGTGGACTACAATACATTGGGAGAACGAAGAGATAATTAAGAATAAGAATAAAAGAACATGTCCAAAACATAATAAAAGGCTCTGACAAACATCCTGTATCAAGACATTTTGCCAAGGTGCATCACAGAGACCCAAGACAGCTACAATTTTGGGGTATTGAACCATATATAAGGCATTGGAGAGGGAGTCACAAGATAAGAAGCCTGAGTAAGCAAGAATCAAAATGGATTTTCCTTATGGATACGCTCAAACCGCATGGGTTGAATGCAGAGTTTGACCTTAACTGTTTTATTAGCGATTTTTAAAGCGACTTTTCAATGAGAGACTCTGACTACATTAAGGCACAATTAAGGATTGATCCCTATTTTAAAAGAAGTTTTTCCCAGCAGACAAGATTAAATATATATATCAGTTTTAATACAATATTTTAATAAATGTTTTGATATTTTTAATATATATTTTATATATCTTATATGTTAGTATTATCTCTTAAAACACCCCTTACACTCTAGCACTTTAAGAGGAGATAGAACACACTGTACAATACTCTGTATAGCACAATCTCTGTAATTACCCCATATACTTTAGCACTTTAAGAATACACTGCAACACACCCTGTATAGCTTATTTTTATGACATTGAATTAAGATACATATGTTGTATGTAATATGTGTTATCTATTGATGTATATAAGGTATCTAGTTATGAATACTAGTTCCCAGCCATTTACCCAAACTATATAGTTATGTGACAATTATGGATACAATATTATAGCATCAGATTGGATGGAATATATTGTTTTAAATCTACATAAAAGATTTATCACAGAGCACATTCACACACTGGATATACAGTTGCACTTTATTGTTAGACACCTATATTTTAAATTTGGAAGCTTTTATCAACTTTTTTCGTAATTAAGACGCAATACACCAGCAGATTTGTATACAATCACTACACACGATTTTATATAAAAAATCCGGCAGACCATCTTTTAGCCTTTTATTATTTTTTATCCTCAAGAACTACGTGGAAAATAATGCTTTGCATGCATTGAATGTATTGCATGAAGTGAATAAAACAATCCATATATATATAAAAATACCGACATAGGAAATCAAATATAGACATATAATCCTAAAGAAAATGGCGTCAGTTGTTTCACTAAGGACTTCAACAAAATGGCGCTGGTAGCTACAGTAATACACCTTTTTGCACCAAACCATCACAAAAAGAAACCGTCCCCAAAAATAATTTTTAAAATTACAATCAAGTGCCAGCCAAAGATTCAGACACATACCCGGAATAGATACACACTGACATTTAGAGACACACAACTAAATTTAATGAATGCGGTGTATGCACGGACCGAACAGACTACAAGAAAATGGCCGCCATTCGTTCCCAGCATAACATGAAAAAATCACTGACAAAATGGTGGATACATTCGAAGGGATATAAAAAGACACCTCCACACGTCTCCTGCTATCCCCTTTGATGAAGTCACAAGGCACGTGACGTAATGCATAGGGCGGCAGGAGAGGTGTACCCTTGATGTTACTGGAGTACTGGATGTTACTGGAACAAGCTCGATGCTCGTGGAGTATTGCATGCGATTTGTTTTTAAAAAGTGAGTGTTCCTGTTTTTTTATCTAATAAATGCTTGTTAAAACGTTATTTGCACCAAGAGAGGTTTTGTTTGTTACCTCCATATACCCCCCCCCCCGAGATGACCCCAGAGAAATAGCTGATGGTATGGAGCCTATATGAGTAGAGAAGGAAGCAAGAGGAAGGAGCAGGAGACCGAGGACCCCTAGTGGTGGAACTGATCCCTTACCACACAAAGATACCTTTATGCGCTTCTGTTTAGCACACTCCAGGTGAGAGGCTTGAGCACCTAGAAGTGATATCACAGATGAAAAATCGCTATACTATATGCCCTGTTAACACCACTTAAGCACCTATAAAGAAAGGCACAAGATATTTTTTAAGAAGAAAGTCACAGCCCGAAGGATCGGTTTTATGTATGCTCTTATAGACTATTAATACAGAAGTTTTACCCCCCGTTTTATATCTGGACTTGCTAAATGTTTTATATATATGATCTGATGTTGCACAGCTTGGGTTGATTGATGTGGTATATGTTGGTCCAGCCTTGAGACATATAACAATATACCATTAAGCAGTATTTATTTATATATGTTTTATTATCATTCTTACTACACTTAGATCTTATTATATCAGGATTTTACGCTTGTTATGCTTTTATTGCTATGGAATTTTAAATTATATACAAGTGTTAGCGCTCCACCCCTTTTACCTGTCATTACTAAACCAGCTATTACAATTTTGAAGGCCCTGGAGCACCAGAACAATGGAAATGCAAACAAAAGGACCCCATTTTGGAAAGCTAACACCACAATGTATTATCTATGAGGCTTAATGAGTCTTTTGAATGGTTCATTTATTTCCAGAAGTTTTTGGAAAATGTGGAAAAAAATAGAAACACAAAGTTGTCCATTTATTAGATATTTCCAACACATAGCATGTACATAGCAAAAATGATACCCCAAAATCAATTCTGCTACTCTATCTGAGTAAGGCAATACAAAATGTGTGAGACTTTTACACATCCTGGCCACATACAGAGGCCCAACATTGAAGAAAAACCTCATTACTCAAACAACTAATACTCTTTTCAAGGCCCTGGAGCACCAGGACAATGGAAACGCCCACAAAATGACCCCATTTTGGAAAGCTAACACTCAAACGTATATTATATGAGGCATAATGAGTCTTTTCAAAGTTTCATTTTTTTCCCAAAGTTTTTGGAAAATGTAAAAAGAAAAAAGAAAACACATTTTTTTACACAAAGTTGTCAATTTATAAGATATTTCCAACACATAGCATGTATATAGCAAAAATGACACTTCAAAATACATTCTACTACTCCTTCTGAGTATGGTGATACCAAATGTGTGATACTTTTACACAGCCTGGCAACATACAGATGCGCAACATTGAAGTAAAACCTTCAGGCGTGCTAAAATCATAAAGTACACATCTCATTACTCAACCACCTACTACAATTTGAAGGCACTGGAGCACCAGAACAATGGAAACGCCCCCAAAATGACCACAGTTTGGAAAGCTAACACCCCAATGTATAATCTATGAAGCTTAATGAGTCTTTTGAACTGTTCATTTCCAGAAGTTTTTGGAAAATGTGGAGAAAAAATGGAAACTCATTTTTTTACACAAAGTTGTCCATTTATAAGATATTTCCAACACGTAGCACGTACATAGCAAAAATTACATCCCAAAATACATTCTGCTACTCCTTCTGAGTATGGCGATACCAAATGTGTGAGACTTTTACACAGCCTGGCCACATACAGAGGCCTAACATTGAAGTAAAACCTTCAGACGTTCTAAAATCATAGAGTACACATTTCCTTACTGAACCACCTAGTACAATTTGAAGGCCCTGGAGCACCAGAACAATTCAAACGCTCACAAAATGACGCCATTTTGGAAAGCTAACACACCAACGTATAATCTGTGAAGCTTAATTAGTCTTTTAAATGGTACATTTTGTTTCAGAAGTTTTTGGAAAATATGGAACAAGAATGAAACACATTTTTTTTAAACAAAGTTGTCCATTTATAAGATGTCCAACACATAGGATGTACATAGCAAAAATGAAACCCCAAAATGCATTCTGCTACACCTTATGAGAATGGTGATACCAAATGTGTGAGACCTTTACACAGCCTGGCCACATACAGAGGACGAGCATTGAAGTAACACCTTCAGGCGTTCTAGGAGCATAAATTACACATCTCATTACTCAACCACCTACTACATTTTTGAAGGCCCTGGAGCACCAGAACAATGGAAATGCCCACAAAATGACTCCAATTTGGAAAACTAACACTCCAATGTATAATCTTTGTGGCATAATGAATCTTTTGAATGGTTCATTTTTTTCCTGAAGTTTGTGGAAAATGTGGAAAAAACATAGAAAAGCATTTTTTTACACAAAGTTGTCAGTTTATAAGATATTTCCAACACATAGCATTTACATAGCAAAAATGGCACCGCAAAATACATTCTCCTACTCTTCTGAGTATGGCGATACCAATTGTGTGAGACTTTTACACAGCCTGGCCACCTAGCTTGGGCCAACATTGAAGTTTTACCTTCAGGCATTCTAGGAGCATAACGTACACATCTCATTACTCAACCACCTACTACACTTTTGAAGGACATGGAGAACCAGAACAATGGAAACACCCACAAAATGTACCCATTTTGGAAAGCTAACACCCCAACATATAATCTATGAGGCATATTGAGTCTTTTGAATGGTTCATTTTTTTCCAGAAGTTTTTGGAAAATGTGGAAAAAATGGAAACGCATTTTTTTTACACAAAGATGTCCATTCATAAGATATTTCCAACACATAGCATGTACATATCAAAAATGGCACCCCACAATACATTCTGCTTCTCCATCTGAGTATGTCAATACAAAATGTGTGAGACTTTTACACAGCCTGGCCACATACAGAGGCCCAACATTGAAGTAACATGTTCAGGCGTACTAGGAACATAAATTACACATCTCATTACTCAACCACCTACTTCATTTTTGAAGACCCTGGAGCACCAGAACAACGGAAATGCCCACAAAATGACTCCATTTTGGAAAACTAACACTCCAATGTATAATCTATGTGGCATAATGAGTCTTTTGAATGGTTCATTTTTCCCAAAGTTTTTGGAAAATGTGTAAAAAACATGGAAACGCATTTTTTTACACAAAGTTGTCAATTTATAAAATATTTCCAACACATAGCATGTACATTGGAAAAATGACATCTAAAAATACATTCTGCTACTTTTTCGGAGTATGGCGATACCAAATGTGTGAGACTTTTACACAGCCTGGCAACATACAAAGGCCTAACATTGAAGTAAATCCGTCAGGCGTTCTAAAATCATAAAGTACCCATATCCTTACTCAACCGCCTAGTATAATTTGAAGGCCTGGAGCACTAGAAAAATAGAAACGCCCACAAAATTACCCCCTTTTGGAAAGCTAACACCCCAACAATAATCTGTGAAGCTTAATGAGTCTTTTGAGTGGTTAATTTTTTTCCAGACGTTTTTGGAATATATGGAACAAGAATGAAACAATTTTTTTTTTAAACAAAGTTGTCCATTTATAAGATATTTCCAACACATAGCATGTACATAGCAAAAATGAAACCCCGGAATACATTCTGCTACACCTTATGAGTATGGTGATACCAAATGTGTGAGACTTTTACACAGCCTGGCCACATACAGATGCCCAACATTGAAGTAACACCTTCAGGCGTTCCTTGGAGCATAAATTGCACATCTCATTACTCAACCACATACAATACTTTTGAAGGCCCTGGAGCACTAAAACAATGGAAATGCTGACAAAATGACCCCAGAACCTGAACGATCACACGGACCCCGAACCCCATTGAAATCAATGGGGACCCGAACTTTCAGGCACAAAAATGGCTGTGACAAAGTCCTGGAAAGCCCTAGAGGGCTGCAAAAGGAAGTAAAATGGGGGTAAGGGTAGGGCAAGTGCCCTACAAAAAAATGGGGATAGGGAAAATAAATTTAAATCAAATAAAAAAATGGGAAGGGGGTGGATGTGGAGTAGGAGCCTAGAGGTTGACTAGGCCGTGACCGTGGCAGTGTAGCTGAAAGTGGCGGTGGTAGAGGAGTAGGAGGAGGTAGCCAACATGGTATTTTTTTTTTGTATTGAGGCCTATTCAAAAAAACAAGTATATAAATGGCTGTGTGAGTCCGGTCTAAATGTTTATTCTGCGCAAGGTACAGACAAGTCTTGTGGGATCCATGCCTGATTCATTTTAATAAAGGTTAGCTTGTCCACGTTGAATGTGGACAAACGGCTCCGCTTGTCTGTGATAACGCCCCCTGCCGTGCTAAACACACGTTCCGACAATACACTGGCTGCAGGGCAGGCCAGCACCTCCAAGGCATAAAGGGCAAGCTCAGGAAATGTGGCCAATTTGGAGACCCAGAAGTTAAATGGGGCAGACCCATCAGTCAGTACGTGTAGGCGTGTGCACACATACTCTTGCACCATGTTGCTGAAATGCTGCCTCCTGCTGTCTATCGGCTGGTTGTGCTGTTTGTTGTGGCGGGCTGCTGACAAAGCTTTGCCACATTTCAGCCATGCTAACCCTGCCTTCTGAGGTGATGGCGGTGGCACAGCTGCTTATGTGGCCTCTTCCTCCTCCCCTTCTCCTCCTCTACCTTCACCTTGTGCTTCCGCTGAGCCCCCGGTGTCATTTGGGAATGCCCTCAGCAGCGCCTCTACCAGTGTGCGCTTGTAGTCGCGCATCTTCCTCTCACGCTCCAGTGAGGGAATTAAGGACGGCACGTTGTCCTTGTAACGGGGATCCAGCAGGGTGGCCACCCAGTAATCAGAGGAAGTTACAATGTGGGCAACTCGGCTGTCGTTACACAGGCACTGCAGCATGTAGTCAGTCCATGTGTGCCAGGCTGCCCACAGGCAAAGACAAGCTGTCCTCTGTGGGAGGTATATCATCTGGGTCCTCTGTATCCCCCCAGCCACGCTCCAGTGATGCCCACGAGCTGCGTTGGGTGGCACCCTGCTGCAATTCCTCCTCCTCCTCCTCATCTTCCTCATCCTCCTCGTCCTCCAGAACTGTGCCCTGGCTTGAATATTTTGGACCTGGCCTATGCTGGTGCAGGAACCCACCCTCCGAGCCACTTGCTAATGACTGGCCTGATAACCGTGGAAATGACCCCTCTTCCTCCTCCTCATCCTCCTGTGCCACATCCTCTTCCATCATGGCCCAAAGTGTTTTTTCAAGGAGACATAGAAGTGGTATAGTAACACTGAGAACAGCATCATCGGCACTGGCCATGTTGGTGGAGTACTCAAAATAAAGCAATACGCTACACAGGTCTCGCATGGAGGCCCACTCGTTGGTGGTGAAGTGTTGCTGTTCTGCAGAGCGACTGACCCATGTGTGCTGCATCTGAAACTCCACTATTGCCTGCTGCTCGCACAGTCTCTCCAGCATGTGCAAGGTGGAGTTCCACCTTGTGGGCACGTCGCATATGAGGCGGTGAGCGGGAAGGCCGAAGTTCCGCTACAGCGCAGACAGGCGAGCAGCAGCAGGGTGAGAACGCCGAAAGTGTGCACAGACGGCCCGCACTTTATGCAGCAGCTCTGACCTATCCGGGTAGTTTTTTAGAAAATTCTGTACCACCTAATTCAGCACATGCGCCAGGCAAGGGATGTGCGTCAAACGGGCTCAGCCCAGAGCCACTACGAGATTTCGGCCATTGTCGCACACCACCAGGCCGGGCTTGAGGCTCAGTGGCAACAACCACTCATTGGTCTGTTGTTCAATGCCCATCCACAGCTCCTGCGCAGTGTGGGGTTTATCCCCCAAACATATCAGTTTTAAAAAAGCCTGCTGTCGTTTCCCCCTGGATGTGCTGATGTTGGTGGTGAAGGTGTTACGCTGATCAGATGAGGAGGGGGTAGAGGAGGAGGAAGCGCAGTAGGAGGAGGAGGCAAAGAGAAATGCCCTGCAATCCTCGGTGGTGGAAGGACATGCGCCAAATGGCTAGCCGGCTCAGGCCCACCCGCCACTACATTAGTGTGCAGTAAACGAGATATAGCGTCCCTGCCCGTGCTTACTGGTCCATGTATCAGTGGTTATGTGGACCTTGCCACTGATGCCGTTGCACAGTGCACACCTGATCTTGTCCCCGACTTGTTTGTGCAGGGAAGGGATGGCTCGCCTGGAAAAGTAGTGGCGGCTGGGTACCACGTACTGTGGGACTGCCACCGCCATCAGGTTTTTGAAATTGTCCGTGTCCACCAGACGGAATGACAGCATTTCAAAGGCCAGGAATTTTGAAATGCTGGCATTCAGGGCCAGGGATCGCGGGTGGGTAGGGGGGTACTTCCTCTTTCTCTCCAGGGTTTGGGAGATGGACAGCTGTAAGCTTCCATGGGACCATGTGGAAATGCTTGGGGACGGTGACGGACATGGTGGCTTTGCTGTCATATCGTCTGTTTGCTGGGTGGCAGGTGACGCTGTCGCTGTAGAGGTGGAGGAAGAGGCCGAGGTAGCAGCAGAAGAGGAAGCAGGAGGAGGCCGAGACCTTTCTTGGATTTTGAGGTAATTATTCCAATGCAGCTTGTGCCTTGAATTTAGGTGCCTGGTCATGGGGGTTGTGCTCAGGTTGAGAACATTTATGCCCCGGCTCAGGCTATCATTGCCTTGCAAACCACTCGTGTCTTGTCATCAGCACATTGTCTGAAGAACTGCCATGCGGGGGAACGCCTTTGAGCTGCCTTTGGTGTGCTAGGTCCCTGGGTGCGGTGGCTAGTAGCAGGCCTACTGTCTAGGGGACGCTCGCTCCGCTTTTGCAACCTGCTTCCTCTTTTGCTGTGCTGGTGCCTCTGTGCGACCACCACCTCTTCCTCCAAACTCCACACGTCACTCGCATGACCCTCATTCCATGTGGGGTCTAGGACCTCATCATCCTCCACATCATCTTCCACCCACACTTCACCACTGCCCTCCTTGTCAGTCTGCACACTGAGGCAAGCTGCAGCAGTTGGCACCTGTGTTTCGTTATCACCAGAAATGTGCTGCGCTGGTGTTTCCATGTCCTCATCCTGCAACAGAAGTGGTTGGGCATCGGTGCACTCAATGTCTTCCACTTCTGGGGCAGCGCTATGTGGATGGCCCACTGAAAGCACACCAGGAGAGTAATCAAAAAGCATAAGAGTCTCTTGCAGGACTTGGGGCTCAGACTGCTTGGCTAATTTACAAGGGGCTGAAGTGAAAGACAGATGGCCATGGGGTTCAGGTGCCAACTCTGAGCTTTCATCAAGGGACCGGGAGGGAGACAATGTGAAGGAACTGGAGGCATTGTCAGCCACCCAATCTACTATCGCCTGTACTTGTTCTGGCCTCACCAATCGCTGAGGGGCATTCTGGCCTACCATATACCGGTGAAGGTTCTGTTGGCTACCTGAGGAAGGTGTTTCCCTTGTGCGTGTAGCTGGCACACCTCGACCACGTCCTCTCCTTCCAATAGGAGGTTCACCAACACCACCAACACCAGCAGCACCAGCATCAGCAGCAGCACCATGACCACGTCCCTTATTTGCTCTCCTCATTGGGCCCGCAAATGTATTATGTAGCCCTATGTAAGTATTTATTAATACCAATTAATACCTTTTTTTTTAAAACACCAACGTAGCTGGACTTTTTATTTTGGTGCAAGAAATGCACTGCTCACACCAACAGCTGGAAACTCCTAGAACTAGGAGATGATTTTTCAACAATAATGTGTCACTTACAGCAACAGTTGGTCCTATAGGAGTAGGCAATGGTTTTTGAACAAGAATCTGTCCCTCTAAGCAACAGCTGGAAACTCTCCCTTTAGAACTAGGAGATGATTTTTGAACAATAATGTGTCACTTACAGCAACAGCTGGTCCTATAGGAGTAGGCAATGGTTTTTGAACAATAATTTGTCCCTCTAAGCAACAGCTGGAAACTCTCCCTTTAGAACTAGGAGATGATTTTTCAACAATAATGTGTCACTTACAGAAACAGCTGTAACCTGGCCCTATAGGAGTAGGCAATGGTTTTTGAACAAGAATCTGTCCCTCTAAGCAGAAGCCTCTACCTAGTGAAGTCAGATCGCTCAAAGCAGCAGTATGTGAAATCTCAAATTACTCCCACAATCTGATCGTTGTGTAGGATCCCACAATCTGATCGTTGTGTGCGAATGTAACAATCATTGTGTTAGGCAGGGTTTGATCTGCAATGTGTCACTCGAAGCAGCAGTATGTGAAATCTCAAATTACTCCAACAATCTGATCGTTGTGTATGATCGTAACGATCGTTGCGTTAGGCAGAGTTTATTCTGCAATCTCCAACTCTAAGCAGCAGTATTTGAAATCTCAAATTCCTCCAACAATCTGATCGTTAAGCACGATCGTAGCGATCGTTGTTTTATGCAGAGTTTGATCTGCAACTCAAAGCAGCGGTATGTGAAATCTCAAATTTCTGCTATCTGTCCTCAGAGCAACAGCACAGCAGTAGTAAAGTAATCTATCTCAGGATGCAGGATCAGATGTTCTTAAAATGTCTCTAATCTCTCCCTGACGCCGTCAGCTACCTCTCCCTACAGCTAACCCAAGAGCATGTGACTGCAGCATCAAGTGACTCCAGCTTATTTAGAGGCTGGGTCACATGATGCACTGGCCAATCACAGCCATGCCATTAGTAGGCATGGTTGTGATGGCTTCTAAGGGCAAACTGTTGATTGGCTGCCCTGCAGCTTCTCAACACGTGGAGTAAAATACCAGAACCTCGGACCGAACCCAAACATTTTTTGAAATGTCCGTGTTCGGGTTCGGGTCCGGGTCCCGGACACCCGAAAGTTCAGTATGGACCCGAACGTTACAGTCCGGGTTCGCTCAACACTACTCATTACTCAACCACCTACTACAATTTGAAGGCGCTGGAGCACGAGAACAATGGAAACGCTCACAAAATGACCCCATTTTGGAAAGCTAATACCCCAACGTATAATCTATGAAGCTTAATGAGTTTTTTGAACGGTTCGTTTTATTCCAGAAGTTTTTGGAAAATATGGAACAAGAATGAAACCGCATTTTTTTTTTACACAAAGTTGGCAATTTATAAGATATTTCCAACAAATGGCATGTACATAGCAAAAATGAAAACCCAAAATACATTCTGCTACACCTTATGAGAATGGTGATACCAAATGTGTGAGACTTTTACACAGCTTGGCCACATACAGATGCCCAACATTGAAGTAACACCTTCAGGCTTTCTAGAAACATAAATTACACATCTCATTACTCAACCACCTATTACAATTTTGAAGGCCCTGGAGCACCAGAACAATGGAAGTGCACACAAAATGACCCCATTTTGGAAAACTAACACTCCAATGTATAATCTATAGGGCATAATGAGTCTTTTGAATGGTTCATTTTTTTCCCAAAGTTTTTGGAAAATGTGGAAAAAATATGGAAACACATTTTGTTTACACAAAGTTGTCAATTTGTAAGATATTTCCAACGCATAGCGTGTACATAGCAAAAATGACACCACAAAGTACATTCTACTACTCCTGGGTGTAGTGAGAATGTGTGAGACTTTTACACAGACTGGCCACCTAGCCTTGCCCAACATTGAAGTTTCACCTTCAGGCGTTCTAGGAGCATAAAGTACACATCTCATTACTCAACCACCTACTACACTTTTGAAGCCCTGGAGAACTAGAACAATGGAAACACCCACAAAATGTCCCCATTTTGTAAAGATAACACCCCAAAATGTGGAAAAAAAATGGAAACGCATTTCTTTTCCACAAAGTTGTCCATTTAAAAGATATTTCCAACACGTAGCATGTACATAGTAAAAATTACATCCCAAAATACATTCTGCTACTCCTTCTGAGTATGGTAGTACCAAATGTGTGAGAGTTTTACACAGCCTGGCCACTTACAGAGGCCCAACATTGAAGTAAAACTTTCAGGCGTTCTAAAATCATAAAGTACACATCTCATTACTCAACCACCTACTACACTTTTCAAGGCCCTGGAGCACCAGAACAATGGAAATGCCCACAAAATGACCCCATTTCGGAAAACTAATACCCCAACGTATAATCTATGTGTCATAATGAGTCTTTTGAAGGGTTCATTTTTTTTCCCGAAGTTTTTGGAAAATGTGGAAAAAACATGGAAACGCATTTTTTTACACAAAGTTGTCAATTTATAAGATATTTCCGACACATAGCATGTACATAGCAAAAATGACAACCCAAAATACATTCTACTAGCCCAACTGAGTATGGCGATACCAATTGTGTGAGACATTTACACAGCCTGGCCACCTAGCCTGGCCCAACATTGAAATTTCACCTTCAGTCGTTCCAGGAGCATAAATTACACATCTCATTACTAAACCAGCTCTTACAATTTTGAAGGCCCTGGAGCACCAGAACAATGGAAATGCCCACAAAAGGACCCCATTTTGGAAAGCTAACACCCCAACGTATTATCTATGAGGCTTAATGAGACTTTTGACACTTCAAAATACATTCTACTACTCCTTCTGTGTAAGGTGATACCAAATGTGTAAGACTTTTACACAGCCTGGCAACATACAGATGCCCAACATTGAAGTAAAACCTTCAGGCGTGCTAAAAATGGAAAATTTATATCAAATGCTTACCGTAATTTTCCTTTCCTGATAGACTCCATGGCAGCATACGTGTAGGTTAGCCCCGCCTCCACAATTACCCTATAGGACCCCTCTCCCATAAATCTTTGCTCCATGCCAGCGGCCGTGTTCCGTGACTAGCCTTCTCCAGGCATTGGGAGGGGACTCCTGCTGCCATGGAGTCTATCAGGAAAGGAAAATTACCGTAAGTATTTGATATAAATTTTCAGTTTTCCTGACAGACTCCATGGCAGCATACGTGTGGGAAATAACTTGCTATACACACGGGTGGGAAATGCTGAGCAAAGAAAGTTTACTTAACACCGTCAACCAAAGATACTTGTAAACCAAACCTATCTTGAAGATCGGGCAGCTGGTTCAACACAGTAATGGGACATAGACGTGTTGATAGAAAACCAGGAAGCTGCCCTGCAAATTACTCCGGGAGCTACACGACGCAAAGCTGCCCAGATGTAGACCAGCTCCAGGATGGGTGAGCAGACACTTTCTCCAAAAGAGCCCAGCCCTTGGCTCTGTTAGCCTGTTGGAAGACCTAGGCACCATTTGATTGATATAATGCAAAGTAAAGACAGCACAAGCCATTACTTTACAGAAGCCATGTTCACTGAACAACCAGCAGGAACAGGAAACACCACACAGGAAATAAGTACAACACAGATGCACCATAGAGTTGCATTTAAAGAAACATAACATCCATAACAATCTGTGCCACAGTCACCCTAAATGGGGCACGTTCCTCTGTCCTTTCTGGCAAAAAGGATGAACAGGCATTCTGAAGGCTGAAGGAAGCTATGCTTGTAGATATGACTTTACAATTTCTGAGGGATTCCTAAAAATTAAAGGAAGGCACTGCTGGAAGTCAAATCAGGAATCTCTGTTTACTGTACATGTGCTTTAACCAACTAAGCCACATTGTGCCATCACCCAAGCAAGTTAGAACTCTAAGGATGGCAGAACACTTTCTTGGCTCCCACTAAGACTGATACACCCTTGGGGGTTGAGTCAAGCATAGGTAACAGCACCGCTCAACTGGAAGAACGTAAGAAAGTTCTCCAAGACCAGTAAACCAATCTCTGAGGCTTCTTATTTCAACGTGATAGCCGGGAAAAGGTGAACTCGACAAAAGGTCTGAGCCTAGCTGCTTCCTTGATGAATTTTTGGACAGGAAGATACCTAGACCAACAAAAAAACCTGTGAAGACCAATAAGGCTGACACTTGGGCTCAGAGGGAGCTGACCGCTAGAGCCAGAATTAAATCTGACTGGAGGAATATTTAAAACTGCTAGATCACTACATGATCTGTCAGCAGCAGACAGGTATTAAACAACGTTGACCAGATTCTCCTGTCAACTTTGTCTGCGTTCATTCTTCTAGTATTCAAGTGAGTGGAGATGACTCTGGAAGAGCAACCGGGGACCTCCAATCTTGAGAACCAGGCCATCTGACGCAACCATGCTGGACATGGATGTAGAATTGAACTCAGTGACAAATGGCCTGGCCTGAGGAGAAGGTGTAATGGGTTCCGGAAGCTGAACTGTGCTAGCAAGGGGAACCATGACTTAATTGGTCGATAAGACATCACTGCCACTAACACCACAGCCTCTGTTCAGAGTTTTTGAACAAAACCTGAGGTTGACCAGGATTGGAAGAAATGCATAGGTCCTACTGCATTCCCAATGATCCATCAGGACATCTACACCTGAAAACCTCCACATGTAGAGATCATTTGTTGTGGACTCTGGACAGAACACCGTTAGAACTTTTTGGACTTTGAATATTCGCTGCTTGAGCTGTAGGCTTCATTGTTCTGAGCCCAAGACATAATTGGTCGGCTTTCTGTAATAGAGAACAGGCTGTGAGTCCCCAGGCTGTGTAACGTAAGAAACCGCCTTAGTGGACTAACTTAATATTGACGCTCCCTACATATATACTATATGGCGAAAGGCCTGAAATCTGCTTCCTGGCTTCCACTGCTGGAGAAACCCCTCACAGAAGGCTACCTTCTCCAGCTTCCACTTGATCCTCGGATAGGTAGACACTATAGTGCCAATCAATTTAGATGCTGATTGGCGTGCAGTTGGGAAAAAGACAGGGCCAGGAGTATTCAGATCCAGAACATTGGGATCCAAAGCCAAGGCAATGATTCCCCAGATTATATTGAGTCCTGAGGCCCACAAGAGACTGAGTGGGCTCGAGGTGTCTCCCTGCCAGATTCGGCAGCCAGCTGAATTTGTGGAGCATAGAAAAGACCTGAGCTCTGGGCTCTAGCAGCTGCCCTCTGTCTTGAGACGGTAGGACAAGGACCACCACGCAACTAGGTCGGCAGCCAATACGACCCTGAGAAAACACACAGGGTGATGTTGAAAGCCCGAATGGCTGGAGCTGGAGATGGTCTTGACCTACAGTGAACCGAAGGAACTTGCGGAAGTCTTCTACAATGGGCACATGAAGGTAAGAATCTTAAGTCTATTGAACTTCTCCTTTGCTGAAGATTGTCTCAGGTGTGCAAGGTCTAAAACCGACCTCCGAAAGCTGCTCCACTTCATGACCATAAGAGGGGCAAGCACCTGCCCTCTCGCATTCGGAGACTGGCACAGCAGCACTTTGCGACTCCAGTGACTTACGTAAGGCATGAGTATACGCTTTCTTTACCTCAGTGTGAGGTAAAAAAATGGAGGACTTCTGATGTTCCATGCATGTCCCAAAAAAACAAATATTTTGACGTCCAAATAGTCTGAGGCCCAACTCAGTAGCTTCGTGGCACCCAGAGTTCAAGCTTTAGCATACTTCAAATAGGGATATCTGGTCTTTTCACCAGCTCTTCGTAAAGTCCCGTCCTGGACTGTAAAAACATGCAACCCCCGCACGCTCTGCACTTTTCTCTAGACTTTTCCCTTGTGGCCTAGCCAGTGCTGGTCCTAAGGTAGGACCTCAATTTGCCAACTGTGGCCCCGGTTACGGTGCTATCCAGCTTGCCAAAAGATGAAGCTCCCTAACAGGAATGCTACACTATGCCTCTTAGAGGCAGAATCAGCAAGCCCAGGCCCCAGCCATAGCACACACTTTGCCGTAACTGACAAGAGCAAAAAACCGTGCCACTATGCGGCTGATGTCATTTGGAGCCTCATTATGAAAATCGACACCAGCTCAGGCTTCTGAGCTACAGAGTTTCAGAAAACGCTCCTGAATACTGCGTCCACATTCTCCATTCACATTTCCATCCTTTCAATATGGCCACAGGAGCCCAGGCAGACATTCGGGCTATTCACTGCATCTTCCAAGGAAGAGTGTCATGCTTGCTCGCCTCATCAAGGCCTCAGAAATTTAGAGAGGCAGCCTTAAAAATGCATCACACGCCGACACGAGCGGGCGGCTATATAGGCCGGCGTCTCATCTGTGTTTCCAGTTTGGCTGCGCTGGAGCCGTGGAGTAAGCGTGAAGGTTCTGCAGAGTCAGGGAGATTTAAGTCCTTATTGTGATGCATAGTATTCTGTTCTCTTTTAGGCTATATTTGTTACATGTTCCTATACACGGTCATGACTGACATATAGGTGATCCCCTTGTGGGATTTTCCTTGCTCAAATATAGAGGAATAATTTTGATGCCCTAATAGAGTAGTATGAAGCTATAGATACCTTTATCTTTGCCTACAGAAATAATAGTTGCCCTATACATATTTGGGGCTCTTTTGTGTTTGCTTATATTGGCTGGTCTTCATTGAAAGGTCTAATTTTGATTCTTATGCAGTCTGTTCACCATTATATGTTATTATTTTGTTTTTTTTACTTTTTTAATAGTTAACATCACGCTGGTTGTTCCAACTGTGAGGCTTCTGTCGTTTGCCTAAATAAGTGAGACCCCTGGTGGTCAAGGAATATACACACAACTGTATCAGTAAGTTCTTTACTTGGTACATGAGTGAATAATTACTAGTCTGATTTTGTTACATATACACATCTGGGCAATGTGTGAAGCTTTCATCCATGTACAGTATCCTCTTTTTTCTTTTGGTTTGATTTGTTTAGATATCTGCTGTGAACAAATTATGTTATCTCTAGCTGGCTATATATATAGACGTCTATGGGCATGGAGCACCCCCCCTTCCCTGGTGTGACGTGCGCAGCAGCCTGGAACCTGACTTACACCTGGCTTTGGCAGTCGAACCACACTGCAGGAGGTGAACGCAATCTTAAGAGCGTTTTTTTCAGAAAATCGTTAAATATCGAGTTGAAATTAAATGTTAACCTTACATCAAATCATTATTAGTTATTTTTTTGTATTTTTCTCTTTCTGCTATATAGTATTGAGTACTTTCATGATGGCCCGGCAAAATCCCTGATGAAGCCACACTTTGGTGAAACATGTAGGATATGGACCATCATACAATATTGCCATCATTGAATTGTGTACTTCATACCCAAACATTTTAATATGGATTGTATTTGTTTTGGATGGATATTACAATTATGTTTTTTACATATCCAGTTTTAATTTGTACTAATAAAGATGATGATTTTATCTAACTATTGGTTATGAATTGAATCAATAGGCACCGCTATAATCCCCCCTTAATTTTCCCTTGTCCCTTCAATATGGCTTCACATCCTTATCTTTGAATGGATAGAGCTTGGCCATTTGCACAGCAGGGAGGGATGTCTCGTGTCCTTGCTTCCCTTATCCAATGATGTCCCTTAGTTCTGTTCAGAATGGAAAATTTAGGACACTCCATTGGCTACGTTTCACCATTGCGGCCCCCAAGTCGCACGATTCAGAGTGCGACCTCGATCTGACTCTGAGTGCAGCACCAATCCAACTTTACAGCCCGTGGATCAAGTTACTTACAGTCATGGGAACAGGCACAAGGAATGTATGCTGGACAGAAGTTCTGGCCAATGCTGCAGCAATAGCTGCTGGGGTGCTAATGATAGTCTCTGATGCCTGGGAATTAGTTTGTGATGCACTGTGGCCTCTATCCTCAGAGATGAGCCAGCTTTGTTTGCAGAGCAGGATCAAGTTGCATCAAGTCGCATCAGAGTAGCGCAGTAACCCCGCTCAAAGTTGCTGCGATTCCAAGTTGCATAGATTGGAATGGGTGCCATTGAAATCAATGGGCTGTGACCCACCATGCGACCACATTAAAGTCGCATTTCCAAGTCGCACCAGTGGAAATGGAGCCAAAAGGTGCCCACATAACTTCCTCTTACCTTGCAGGAGACTTTACCTTGGTTGGGACAGCTCCAGTTCTTCCTGGTCATCCTAGTGGGAGAACATGCCCCAATGGCTGTTGGACTTTGTGTGTGGCTTGTATCTCACTCTGAGATTTTACACCATGTGCCTCACTAGGGATTCCATCTGCTGGAACACCCCACCGCCTGGCTTAGCATAGCTCACATAGAGACTTGCCCTCTGGGATCAGCGTCCCGCATCCTCACTAGGCTCCCTCCTTGGAGGGGCTGACATGGCAGTGGGTGAGTAGAGGAGGATTCAGAGCTTCTGCTGTGAAGGCTGGACCTTGACCTTGACCTATGACAAATACAACTGGAAAAAAAAGTTGTGACCTAATGAGGTGTTTATCGTGTCGTGCCGTGTAATATCAACCAGACCTAGAAGGACTCACAAAGCAAACTAGGATAGAAAGGAAATGTAGTAAAATCAGCAAAAAGAGTACCCGGACAGCAAGGTGAGGAAGGGTTAAACCCCCCTCTCATACCTGCTATCCCAGGGCTGGCCACACGGGGGGCAGTGATACTTCCCCAGTATGAAACTGCCCAGAAAGACTGACAACCTGCCCAGGTGATCAATCATGCCAGAATCACACAGACAGCATACAATGCAGACCATCCCCTGTGATGATTGCACACAGCACTTTGGGAACTGCTGCAGCTGCCCACAGAGAAGTCCATATATCAGCAGTACTGACCGCAGAATGAATTTCTCCGCTTTAATGTCACCACTGCCATCCACAGCGCCCATGCACTGCGTCCCTGAGCGGAAGAAACCCAGGGACACAAGGCTGGAAGAGAGAGAAGCAGCTTGGAACACCCATGTGCTCCAGCTGCAATAGGCTGGAAGACACTAGCCAGAGAAGAAAACAGACAAACAGAAAAAACACACACTGCTGCCATGGAATGTGTAATATAAAAGTATACATCACCGCATACGGCAACTTCAATCCTGCTTCCAGAATCGGATCGGATCGGGCCAGGTAGGATGATCACACCGGGCTTGTTTCTTAGTCCAGGACAGTATACACGCACCAGTCTTTAGCAGATAGGGCCGCTTGCTCTCAGCCAGGCTTTCTGGCCAGGCGCACTTTTCAGCTACTCTCCAGGGCCCAACTTCAGCGCTACTCTGCTTTATACACTCCATACCCTGCTCTCAGTTAGGGCCTATCGGAGGGAAGTAATTCCTCTGGCCGCTTCACCGATTCCTGACTGTGGGGGACTCTTCAGAGAACCGTCTATTCGGTCCTACGGAGGAGGACAAAAAAGGAGTCTGTCAGGAAATCATAAAGTACACTTCTCATTACTCAACCACCTACTACAATTTGAAGGCACTGGAGCACCAGAACAATGGAAATGCCCACAAAATGACTCCATTTTGGAAAGCTAACACCCCAATGTATAATCTATGAAGCTTAATGAGTCTTTTGAACGGTTCATTTTATTCCAGAAGTTTTTGGAAAATATGGAACAAGAATGAAACCACATTTTTTTTTACACAAAGTTGTCCATTTATAAGATTTTTCCAACACATAGCATGTACATAGCAAAAATGACACCACAAAATGCATTCTACTACTCCTGAGTATGGCGATACCAATTGTGTGAGACCTTTACACAGCCTGGCCACCTAGCCTGGCCCAACATTGAAGTTTCACCTTCAGGCGTTCCAGGAGCATTAATTACACATCTCATTACTAAACAACCTACTACAATTTGAAGGCCCTGGAGCACCAGAACAATGAAAATGCCCACAAAATGACCCAATTTTGGAAAACTAACACTGCAATGTATAATCTATGTGGCATAATGAGTCTTTTGAAGGGTTCATTTTTTTCCCGAAGTTTTTGGAAAATGTGGAAAAAACATGGAAACGCATTTTTTTACACAAAGTTGTCCATTTATAAGATATTTCCAACACATAGCATGTACATAGCAAAAATGACAACCCAAAATACATTCTACTAATCCTTCTGAGTATGGCGATACCAATTGTGTAAGACTTTTACACAGCCTGGCCACCTAGCCTGGCCCAAAATTGAAATTTCACCTTCAGTCGTTCCAGGAGCATAAATTACACATCTCATTACTAAACCAGCTATTACAATTTTGAAGGCCATGGAGCACCAGAACAATGGAAATGCCCACAAAAGGACCCATTTTGGAAAGCTAACACCCCAACGTATAATCTATGAGGCATAATGAGTCCTTTGAATGGTCCATTTTTTACCGAAGATTTTGTAAAATGTGGAAAAATCATGGAATTGCATTTTTTTACACAAAGTTGTCAATTTATAAGATATTTCCAACACATAGCATGTACATAGCAAAAATGACACCCCAAAATACATTCTACTAGTCCTTCTGAGTATGGCGACACCAATTGTGTGAGACTTTTACACGGCCTGGCCTTCTAGCCTGGCCCAACATGGAAGTTTCACATTCAGGCGTTCCAGGAGCATAAATTACACATCTCATTACTCAACCACCTATTACACTTTTGGAGAACCAGAACTATGCAAATGCCCACAAAATGACCCCATTTTGGAAAGCTAACACCCCAAGATATAATCTATGAGGCATAATGAGTCTTTTGCATGGTTTATTTCTTTCCAGAAGATTTTAGAAATGTGGGAAAAAAATTGAAACATTTTTTTTACACAAAGTTGTCCATTCATTAGATATTTCCAACACATAGCATGTACATAGCAAAATGGCACCCCAAAATACATTCTGCTTCTCCTTCTGAGTATGTCAATACAAAATGTGTTAGACTTTTACAGAGCCATGTCACATACAGAGGCCCAACATTCAAGTAAAACCTTCAGACATACTAGGAACATAAATTACACATCTCATTACTCAACCACCTACATTTTTGAAGGACCTGGAGCACCAAAACAATGGAAACGCCCACAAAATGACCCCATTTTGGAAAGCTAACACCCCAACATATAATCTATTAAGCTTAATGAGTCTTTTGAATGGTTCATTTTTTTTCCAAAAGGTTTTGGAAAATGTGGATCAGGAATGAAATGCATTTTTTTTAAAACAAAGTTGTCCATTTATAAGATATTTCCAACACATAGCATGTACATGGCAAAAATGAAACCCCAAAATACATACTGCTACACCTTATGAGAATGGTGATACCAAATGTGTAAGACTTTTACACAGCCTGGCCACATACAGAGGCCCAACATTGAAGTAACACCTTCAGGCATACTAGGAACATAAATTACACATCTCATTACTCAACCACGTACTATACTTTTGAAGGCCCTGGAGCACCAAAACAATGGAAATGCCCACTAAATTACTCCATTTTGGAAAACCAACACTCCAATGTATAATATATGTTGCATAATGTCTTTTGAATGGTTCATTTTTTCCAGAAGTTTTTGGAAAATGTGGAAAAAAAATGAAAATGCAAGGGGGCGCATGCACGAGGTTGGACGAGACGGACATGCCGCTCTAAAGCTCCACTCAGCCATGGGACAATTAGCGGGATAGCACAGCAACCAGCTGCCTACCACTATGCTAAACAGCTGGAACGGGCTCCTAAACCCTGCCACCTGCCTTTCCCGGTCGTCATGGTCGCCACAGGGCCGAAAGCTAAGGTCTGATCAAAGAATATACGAGAGGCCCTGGCTCGGGCCTCCACCAAGATGGCGCCGCCGTCCTCCTCTCGTATAGCCACAGGCACTCTGCAGACACCAAAGCAGAGAGTGCTGCGCCATCCAGACGAGGGTGAGTCTGACCCTGAATCCTTGGCCTCCCTGCCCCTCTCCCAACATGGAGGAATGCCAGCCGACATACTGCTGCAATTCAAGTGTATGTTGCAACAAGCTTTGAAGCAAACATCGGATAACCGATCGTTTAACTAAGGAGATCAGAGAACTGGGACAACGGACATCTGATTTAGAAACACGGGTAGATGAGCTAGAAGCTCAGATCGCCAATCAAACTGACGAACTGGAGTCACTTAGAGAAGAAAACCTTACTCTTCAATCCCAATTGGAGGACTTTGAAAACAGAGATAGAAGGTCCAACTTAAGAATCAGGGGGCTCCCTGAAAAAATTGATGACTTGCAGTCCACAGTCACAGCTTTATTTCAGAAATTGGCCCCATCCATTCCCATTGAACGCCTTGAGAGGGACCGAGTCCATAGAGCTCTAACTGCACGTAAACAAAATGGGCCACCCCGTGACGTTATAGCCAGATTACACTATTTCTGCTCCAAGGAGCGACTCATGCAAGCAGCAAGACACAAAGATGCCCTCACCTTCCAAAGCCACCAGTACCAACTCTTTGCTGATCTCTCCCAAACCACTCTCGCCAAAAGAAGAGCTTTTAAGCCCTATTTGCAAGTCCTGCAACAGCGCCGAATAACCTACTCATGGGGGTTCCCGTTTGCTCTCCGTTTCACCTACCAGGGTTGCAAAATCACCTGCAAAATGACTGAAGACCTTCAGAAAAGCCTTCAAGACCTCCACCTGGAACCAGGGACCTTGACACCTTCTCAAAATTCCTGTAGGCGCACAGCTTCCTACTCTTCTCAAAAAGAGACCCCTCACCGTCCTCCTCTACTAAGAGAAACCGCACAACCGTCGCACATCAGGATCTCCCAGACTCAATGGACTGAAATCTACTTCCCCCTCAAGGTTTGTTTATTTTACTTTCATGCAAAGACCTTAATCGCCTCCTCAAAGAACGCTTGGTCCCACAATGAACGTCACTTTTGCAATTTACAAACAATAGAACCCACCTGGTTTACACTCAACCTTCCCCTCCCGCTTCCCCCCATCCGCTGAAGGAACAATACTACTACCTGATAAAACAAGACCCCACCCCCTCGGAGACCTTCCTTTATGGTTAATGTCTTACTCACCACGCTAACAGTTTCTTTGTTACAGGATGTTTTTGTTTCATTGCAAGAGACTATAACAGTGCCCTTAAGGCAAAATAATGTGAGATGCTCCTCTCCCTCGCCCTCTTAGGAGGATACGGAGAGCGAACACCCACACGCTAACTTCAAATGATTATTTGGACTTTAACTAGTTCTTAGCTTATTTTTAATTTTTTCCTGTTGCCTTCAATTTTGGCTCCTTACTGACAGCAGGCCTGACCCTGACCCCCTAGGTACCGTCCCACTAAACCCCCTCCGTAAAATATTGTTCAACTCTGGCTACCGGTACTGCAATTATATGCCTCACACGATTGGGAATGCCCATCCTCTCACTCTAAATAGACTCAATGAAATTCCAATCCTCTGGTGTCACGGTCAGTAATGCTTAAAGATATCGGTTTAAAGACTGCCTTCAGAACTACACTAGGGTCTTACTAGCCCCTACCAGCTCAAAACCAAAATGTGTTGCACTTAAAACCCTAGAGCATGCATGCCTTACACTGACTAACTAATGCCCCTTTCCCTTCTTTCTTCATTATTTGTTCTTTATCCCATTACTATCACTCCACAAAACTGCTCTAACTGACAACGTTTTCACTAAAACCCCGCTACCCAGTCCCAGGTTGTTAGTTACTGCTGCCCTCACTTTTGCCTGGAGACCCCCCCATTAGGAGGATCCCCTGGCAACATGCATCCCTCCAGTCAGGCCCTTAGAGCCTTGCTGGATGGTTCTTTCCCACTCCCCCATCCCCTTCCTTGCTATACCAACCTCCTTCTTCCTTTCTCTGCTCTTTTCCCTCTTTTTCAACTTACCCCTTTCCCCCTAACCGGGGGGGGAACGAAACTACTCAGCTGAACTCAAACTCAACCCCTTTCCACATCTTCCCTTATGTCTGCATTAAATCTTCTTACACTCAATACCCAGGGCTTAAACTCCCCATGTAAGAGACGAAAAGCTTTTCATACGTTCTCCTCCCTTAAAGCCCATGTCCTCTGTCTCCAGGAGACTCATTTCACCACATCCTCTGCCCCAAAATACATAAGTACCGCATATCCCCAGTTTTTCACAGCCTCCGCCAAAACCAAACAACGAGGCGTCTTAATCGCCTTTCATAAAACCACTCCCTTTACCATTCAAAAAGAAATAAGAGATCCCGAGGGAAGATACCTCATTTTAGTCGGCCACCTACTGGATTCACCTGTGACAATATGTTCTTATTATGCACCAAACTGCAATCCAACCCCCTTTCTATCTCACCTATTTCAGGTAATAGAAGCTCATAAAACAGGCACCCTAATCATTGGTGGAGATTCAAACCAAGATCTCTTTCCCTTTTTAGATAAATCACCTTACTCTCCCACCACCACCCCTCATAAGCTATCATTTCAGCAACTTCTACATAGGCATTCCTTAACAGACACCTGGCGAGAACATAACCCCACGAAAAAACAGTATACCTTCTACTCACACCAGCACAAAACATTCTCGCGCATTGACCACATCTTAGTCCCCGTAGGTACTTTACCACCATTAACTTCCTCCCTCATAATTCCTATCCCATGGTCAGATCATTATGATGCTTTATCATCTCTGTCCTCCTTAGCCCCACCCCTCACAAAAAGAACCTCAAGAGACTGATATAGCACTTCAAAACTATATCTCCCTAAACTCTTCTGATGATCTCTCTCCACTCCTGCTTTGGGAGGCCCACACACCTGTCATTCGAGGAACCCTGATTGACCTAGCCTCAAGTAGGAAGAAAGAACGACTTTTAAAATTTCAATCACTTGAACGTAACTTCACCCAAGCGCATGAAGAATTTCAAAACCTCCCGTCCCCTGCAAAGAAAGACAAATTAGAAAAAGCTAAACTAGAACTGGACCTATTCTTTTTTTTTAAATAGATTTTTATTGGTATTTTTAGGAGTAACAAGATAGAGACATAACAGGTACACTATGTTCGTATGGTACATCAATTGTCTGAGTTGTGATAGGACTAAGAATTACATTCGTATACACTCGAGTATATCATAATTCAGTCATTGGACAAATACTGGCTAGACCATACAGACCATTCTTCGTCAAATTTTGGCCCTTTTAGCGAATTCAGGGCCAGAATTCTCTTGAAGGAATAGTTAGCGTTCACTGCAGTGATTACTTCAGATATGTTGGGTGGATCTGGGGATTTCCAGTTTTTAAGGATGGTATTGGGTGCGGCCAGTAAAATGTGGGTTATGGTTGGTCTCAACGCTGGATGGAAGTTTTCTATGCCTAGATTATGTTTCGCTAGCCCTTTGTCTATGTGGGTGGGGGTCATAGTTAGTGAGGAGATCAGGTTGGATACTTGTTTCCAGAATGTGGTTAATTTTGGCCAGTCTTTTAGGACATGCAATATGTTCCCTGATTTGCCACAGAGGTGCCAGCATAGGGCTGGTGTCCCAGGGTAGAATTCGGATAGTCGAGAAGGGGTGTAGTGCTATCTTAGCCTTATTTTTAGCATCATTTCCCAATGCATTGAACAGTGTGAGTATTTGTGTATTGATTTGATTGCTGTCTGCCATTGCAAGGGGGTGTAGGAGTTATTTAAGTCTTCTTCCCATTTATGTATGTATGTGTTCTTGGTAAAAGTTAGTTTGTCTTGTAGCAGATTATAGAACATTGACGTTCCTTTTTGTGTGGGGTTAGGGTTTGTGAAGAAGTTCCATATAGTAGGGGAGATTTTTATGGAGGGTAAGGTTTTTTTTTCTAGGAAGTGTTTTATTCTTAGGTAAAGGTAAAGGGAGTTTTCTGGAATTTGGAGTTCCGTTTTCAGGGCTTCCCATGATTTAGGTTTTGATCCTCTGAGAAATTTGGTTATTTCCATAAGGCCATGCATTCGTAAGGGGGTTGTATCGAGCATGGGAATTAGTGTTTCTAAGATTTGGATTTTAATATTTGGTGTGGGTATAAGAATGGAGTAACCTGGAATGTTCAGTAGTCGTCTCCATGCTTGTAAGGAGTCTACTATGGTGTGGGGGAGTAGCTTTAAATCCCAAGGTTTCCAGGTGTCGACCACTAATAAGGTTATGAGTAGTGTTGAGCGAACCCGGACTGTAACGTTCGGGTCCGTACCGAACTTTCGGGTGTCCGTGGCACGGACCCGGACCCGGACATTTCAAAAATCGTTCGGGTTCAGTCCGGGGTTCTGCTATTTTACTCCATGTGTTGAGAAGCTGCAGGGCAGCCAATCAACAAGCGTTTCACTGGTTTGCCCTTAGAAGCCATCACAGCCATGCCTACTAATGGCATGGCTGTGATTGGCCAGTGCATCATGTGACCCAGCCTCTTTATAAGCTGGAGTCACAGTGCTGCAGTCATAGGCTCCTTGGGTTAGTGTAGGGAAAGGAAGCTGAAAGCTTGAGGGAGAGATTTGAGACATTTTAAGACCTGAACCTGCATCCTGAGATAGATTACTTTACTATTGCTGTCTGTGCTGTTGCTCTGAGGACAGATAGCAGAAATTAGAGATTTTACATACCGCTGCTTTGAGTTGCAGATCAAGCTCTGCATAAAACAACGATCGCTACGATCGTGCTCAACGATCAGATTGTTGGGGGAATTTGAGATTTCAAATACCGCTGCTTAGAGTTGGAGATTGCAGATTAAACTCTGTCTAATGAAACGATCGTATGTTCGTACACAACGATCAGATTGTGGGATCGTACACAACGATCATATTGTGGGAGTAATTTGAGATTTCACATACTGCTGCTTTGAGTGATCTGAATGCACTAGATAGAGGCTTCTGCTTAGAGGGACAGATTCTTGTTCCAAAACCATTGCCTACTCCTATAGGGCCAGCTGTTGCTGTAAGTGACACATTATTTTTCAAAAGACATCTCCATCT
>BLSH010440363.1:100593-127710 GCA_018402905.1 Glandirana rugosa
ATCTCATCTGTCCCTTTATTGAAATTTATAATTTTTTTTTTATTTTTGTATTTTTTTCGTTTTTACCTCCACTTACACCTAGTAGAAGTTTGACACAGACTTTTCATAATTAATTGCCATCTTAGGTATATTGACAACATTTTAGTAGAAGTTTGATCCCGTTCACGGGATGTTTATTTACCCCTATCCCTTTTATTTAAATTTAGTTTATTTTTTTACCCTTCCCCCCACCTACACCCCTACACCTCATCCTCGGATCTCCAACTGATCCGACACTGGCACCGTCACATCCACCTTCACCGCCATTCATATACTTCTTTTTTTGAATAGGCCTCAATACAAAAAAGAAACCATGTTGGCTACCTCCTCCTACTCCTCTACCACCGCCACTTCCACCTACACTGCCACGGTCACAGCCTAGTCAACCTCTAGGCTCCTACTCCACATCCCCACATCCACCCCCCTTCCCATTTTTTTATTTGATTTAAATTTATTTTCCCTATCCCCATTTATTTGTAGGGCACTTGCCCTAGTTTGAAGATGATTTTACAACAGTTATATGGATTCTACCGTTAATTAATACTTTTCAGACACAGTTTGAAGATGATCCACATTCACCTCCATTTTTGCTTTTTTTATGTTTTTATTTTTTTTTTAATATTTAAAGTTATTTCCCTGTCTACTCTATGTTTAGTGAAGGTTTTGTGTACAATCCTGGGTTTCTTTTTGTTCCAAATATAGTCCCTAAGTAGTGATGTTAGTTTGTTTAGGTATTTTATAGGGATAGATATGGGGAGGGACCTGAGGATGTAAAGTATTTGAGGTAGAATCGTCATCTTAAAAGCAGCTAGTCTGCCAGTCCAAGATAGGTCACAGCATGCAAGGTGTTGGATTTGGGGGGGTGATTTTAGAGGTGAGTGCGGGGAGGTTGGAGTTAGCCAGTGCTGCCACTGAGGAGGTTAGGGTGATCCCTAGATATGGTATCTCCGAATCAGTCCATTTGTACGGTAAAGTGTCTTGTATAGATTGCTTCACGCTAGATGGTAGGTTCAGGCCTAAGATTAAGGATTTGGTGACATTTATTTTGTAGTAGGAAATTTCACTAAATTCTATGAGTTCACAGTGAGCTTGTGGGAGAGAGGTTAGTGGGTTTGAAAGAAGGAGGATGACATCTTCTGCGAAGAGATTGATTTTGTGGTGTGTGTTGGCAAATTGGAATCCGGTAATACTAGTATCTGTGCGGATGGTTTCTGCTAATGGTTCCATCACTAGGTTAAATATGGAGGGCGGTAGAGGGCATCCTTGTCGGGTGCCGTTCGTGATCATGAACGTTTTTGAGAGTAATCCTACAGTGAGCACTTGTGCAGATGGTCTGGAGTAAAGGGCTAAAATTGGCCATAGGATGGAACCTTGGAAGCCGTAGAGTTTTAGGGCATGTTGCATATATTGCCAGTGGACCCTGTCGAACGCCTTCTCCGCGTTTATGGAAAGCAGGAGAGAAGGCGTTCGACTTTACTCCGCATACTGCATAACATTTAGGACGCGTCTAGTAGCGTCGGAGGACTGTCTTCCTCTTACAAACCCCATCTGGTCATTTTGGATTATCATTAGTATGATGGCGGACAATCTGCGTGCTAGTAATTTTGCATATTGATGTTGGTATTCAGTAGTGAGATGGGTCTGAAATTTGCTGGAGTCGTGGGATCTTTCCCTGGTTTGGGGATTGTCACTACATAAGCTTTTAACATTTCCGTGGGGAATTGTGATGAACGGGCCGCTTTTTCAAATACTTCGGTTAGATGGGGGGTCAGAATAGTTATGTATAGTTTGCAATATTCGTTTGATAAGCCATCTGGCCCAGGGGACTTGCCATTGGGAAGAGAAGTCATAATGCTGAGTATTTCCTTGGTATCAAATGGGGAGTTTAGGCTGTCCAATTGGGTTTTAGATAACTTTGGCAATGTGATTTTGTTTAGAAAGGAGAGTATTGCACTTGGTTGAGGTGTGTTGTGATCTGATTTAAGATTGTATAATGAACTGTAGTAGTCAGCAAAGTGATCCGCTATGTCTTGGGGGTTCGTGATTTTGTGATTTTGGTTAGGGTGCACTAGGTGGTAGATCCTAGATTTGGCCTGGACTGTTTTAACTCTTCGCCCTAAGAGTTTGCCAGCTCTGTTTGCGTTAGCATAATAGGATAGTTTCAAATGTTTAAGATGTTTATCATATTGTTGTGTTAGGGGATTCCTGAGCTCTTCTCTGAGAGCTTGTATGGTTTTTGTGGTTGTGGGGTTTGTGTGTGTTTTGTTAGTTTGTTCTAAGTTGTGTATATTTTTCATAATATCGTTTATACGTGCATTGTGGCTTCTCTTCGCTTTTGCTCCTAGCTGAATCAAAATTCCTCTGATGTATGCCTTATGGGCAGACCAGAGTGTTAAGGGATCGCTGGTTGAACCTGTGTTTATGGTAAAGTATTCTGTTAGATGTCGGGCGATAATTTGGGAGGTGGTTTTGTCTTGCAGTAGGTTAGGGTTGCATTTGCAGATGGGGTTTGTGGAGGGCACTCCTGTCTCACGAATAGTAATAGATACCGCTGCGTGGTCTGACCAAAGTATATCATGAACCTCAGAGGCAGATATCCTTTGTAGTAACCATCTATCAACTATGAACATATCAATCCTGGAGTACGTATGATGTCTGGTGGAAAAAAAAGAGTAGCCTCGCTCGCAGCCATGTTAGCATCTCCACACATCATAAAGTTCCTCCAGGTGTAACAGATCTTTCATCATAGGTTTGCGATGAGTGGTTTTAGTGGATGTGTTCATTGTTGGGTCCGTTGTGGCGTTGAAATCCCCACACAGAAGAAGATTTCCAAAGTTGAGGTCTCTGATCTTCCTAACCAGTCTACGAATAAATCTTAACTGGTGTTGGTTAGGGGCGTATAGGGCTGCAATAGTATAGGGGCGTGAGTTGATGTCACAGGTTACGATTATGTATCTACCCTGTGGATCTGAGTGGACTTCTTTGAGTTGGAAGTTGAGTTGAGCGAACACCTGGACGTTCGGGTTCTGCGGGTCTGAACGAACTTTGGGAAAAAGTCAGAGTTCAGCACCGAACGTTGTCCAAACGTTATCCCGGACCCCGAACCCCATTGAAGACAATGGAGACCCGAACTTTTAGGCACAAAAATGGCTTTAACAAAGTCCTTGCAAGTGCTAGAGGGCTGCAAAAGGAAGTAAAATGGGGGTAAGAGTAGGGCAAGTGCCCTACAAAAAAATGGGGATAGGGAAAATAAATTAAAATCAAATAAACTAGGAGATGATTTTTGAACAATAATGTGTCACAGCTGCAGCTAGAACCTCTCCCTTTAGAACTAGGATATGATTTTTGAACAATGTCTGCTCTGTGTTTTTGTGCCTCTTTCCACATGGAGTGTCTCTTAGCTGGATGGTTGAGTCCTTTGACATTCAGTGATAAGCATTTAATGGACATGATGTCTACATGGGGAAGAGGTGTGAGGGACATGTGGGTCACTTACTGATTCTGACGCCAAGCCGGTTAGGGATTCAGGCTCTGAGGTGTTAGAGGCGCATCTTGATCCTGTCCTTGGTTTGTCCTTTTGTGGCGGTCCGATGGATGCACTATTTTCAGCGAAATCTGTGATCTTAGATGAAAGTGTACCATAGAGATAAAGAAATAGATTAACTTTGGTCGTGTACAAAGATATGTACATAACTGAACCGTGAAAACTGTGAAAACAAGGGTGACCCCATCTTGGGGGTGCGGTCGCATAATAACTTGCGAGTACATATGGAGGGAAAACAAACATTAACATGTCAGTTCTTAGCCAGGAAGTCGGGTGTCTTTTGTGGGGTTGCTGTTAGGCCGAGTCCATTTGGCCATCCTTTTTCTTTTTTGGGGTTTTTTTCCTCGTTACCACTTGGCATTGAGGTTCCATGGGTGTAGGAACTGGTAAAGGAGTAGGGATGGACTCAGGTATGATACCCCAGCGTCGGAGCACTGTTAGCCCTTCTTCTAGAGTGGAGATTGTGAGGGTAGTGCCATTATGGGTGATTGACAGCTGTGCTGGGTATCTCCATTTGTGTTGGATGGAGTGGTTGCGAAGGGCCTTAGTGATCGTAGCCAGGTTACGCCTGCTTTGAAGCGTGTGTCTGGAGAGGTCCTGGAGTATTATGAGAGATGCGTATTGGGCCGGGCGGTTGTCCGGGTTGCGGGAGGCTGCAAATATGAGCTCTTTGGCCTGGTAGAAGTATAATCTGAGGATTACATCTCTCAGGGCTTCTTCTGGTAGGAAGTTGGGCTTTGGTAATCTGTGGATTCTGTCCACTGTGACTTCAAGAGGAGTTAAGGATGGAGCTAGGGCCACAAAGAAGTCTTGGGTATATTGTTGCAGTTGGTTTGGCTGTACTGACTCAGAGACCCCCTTAGCTTTAGATTATTCCTCCTGGACCTGTCCTCTAACCTGGCCAGTTTATCCTTTATCCAGGAAATCTCTTCGTTTTGTGCATTGCATGCATCAACTAGAGTGTAGTATGAAGCTGAATAATCTTCCATGCTTCTCTCCACTAGATCTACTCTGCCCCCCAGGGCCTGTACTTCAGCCTGGCAATGTTGGACTGAGCTAATTAAATCATGTTGTAGCGATGTCCTAAGAGACATTAGCATGTCCTTTAACACACTGTCCGTGGCAGGCTGACTCGAAGTGGGGAATGTGAGAAATGGGTCTTGTGCAGGCTCTTGAGGTGACTGAGGCCTAGTGTCACTCACCTCCATGCTCCGGTTGTTGCCTGGTGTGTCCGGGGAGACCGTTCTCTGCCTAGATCTGGCTGGGCTCCTGGTGGTGGGCGTAGAGGCAGCAGAGGAGTGGGAGCTTGTTGGCAGGTTCACAGCAGAAGCTTGATGTCGGAGCTGCGCTTTGGATACGAAGGCCGCATTGTGTTCGTTCCGCCTCGTGTCTTTGGTGCCGGCGCCATTTTGCTGGATTCCTCAGGCCTGCATAGGGAAGAATCCTGTGAGCTTTTTGGGCTGGGGCGGCGGTTCTTTACTCCTTCTGCCCATCTCGGTTCGCTCCCTGGAGTTCCGTGCAGGGGATGGTGGCTTTGATGGGCGGCGTTAGTCGGTTAGGCTCTCGGCAGGTGCAGTTTGTCCCGGCGTTCTGGCGGAGCTTTGATATTAAGCAGCCATATCGGAGCTCGGTAGCCACGCCCAACTGGACCTATTCTTAACAGACTCGGCTGAAAAAGCCCTTAGACGCTTGAGTCACCGCGTCTATACCAAAGCAAACAAACCAGACTCCTTTTTAGCCCTTTCCCTACGCAACCTTGACAAACCTTATAAACCCATTCGCTTAGAAACCTCTTCAGACTCGTACACTAGCAATCCCACCAAAATCCTCTGACTCTTTCATAAACACCTGTCCGAACTATATTCCGCAACGCCTAACAGTAGCGACCCTATCCAAATATCAAATTTCTTAGCCCCTTTAACCCTCCCTACGCTTACCTCCGCCCAACAAGCTCAATTGGACAAACCAATAACTGACCTAGAGGTGCGAACCGCGATCAAGTCGCTCAAATGTAACAAACGCCCAGGCCCAGACGGCTTTACAGCCAAATATTATAAAAGATTCATTGATAGGCTGACCCCACTCTTGACAGAGGCCATGAATTCTATCCTCGAAGGCTCAACCTTTACTCCTGACTCTCTAAAAGCTACCGTATCCATGATACCAAAACCACAAGCAGACGACACCTCCTGCACGAATTTCCGGCCTATCTCGATATTAAATAATGATATCAAGCTCCTGGCAAAAATTTTGGCCACTAGACTCAATGCACACATTGACTCCCTAATACATAGGGACTAAGTAAGCTTTATGCCCTCGAGACAGGCTGGTGATAATGTACGGAGAGTGACTCTTTTGACACACCTGGCACGCTCGCGTAAAATACCTGCCTTCTCTCTTTAGATATTAAAAAAGCCTTTGCTAGCTTATCTTGGCCATATTTATTCTCTGTCCTAAATAAATGGGGATTAGGCCCCCATTTTATAAAATGGGTACAATCCCTTTACACCACCCCTACAGCCCTCATTACCTATGCTGGACACCACTCTGATCCCTTCCCCGTACAGTGCGGTACTCGACAAGGGTGCCCACTCTCCCCACTATTGTTTGCGCTTGCACTAGAACCCTTTGGCCTGGAGAATTTGTGAAGATCCTAATAGCAAAGGCCTGGAGTCAGGGGGAATCCATCACAAACTCTGCTTATTTACAGATGATATCTTAATCTTTCTGACCTCTCCCCGATCTCCTCGCCAAACCTCTTGAACGCACTCAATGACTTTGCCGGAGGCTAGTGGTCAACACCCACAAATCCAAATTATTAAATATTTCACTCCCACCTTCTCAAATTCCTCACCTACAAGCTGCCCTACCTTTCTCTTGGGTGCCCTCTACCCTGACCTACTTAGGAATCAAGCTGACCCCTGACCCATCTACCCTGTACTCAGCGAACTACCCCCCCATGCTAACCCACTTGACTAAACTGCTGTCATCCTGGACATCCCTCCCCTTATCCTGGTTAGGTCGTATCACTGCAGTTAAAATGGTAGTCCTTCCAAAAATACTTTACCTATTTGCAGTGCCACAATACTATTTGTGAATCTTGCAACATAGAACCCTTAACTTTATATGGGGCAAAATTAAACCTAGAATCTCTAAATCTATACTCTACTTAACTAAATTCCAAGGCGGTTTAGCCCTTCCATCATTCGCCAAATATTATCAAGCAGCCCAGTTAGCGACTCTCACAAAATACCATGCAACCAAGGAAACTCCCTTATGGGTTTCACTTGAAGCAGTTGACTGCGACCCCCTTTCCACAGCCAACCTACTATGGTTATCAACTAAAGATCGCACAATTCTCCTCAACCCAATTACATGTCACTCTCTCAGACTATGGGATGTACTTAAATTTAAATATAAAGCTAGACCTCTTACTCTTCTAGAGACCCTATGCTCTCGCACATCCCCTCAGAGCCATGTCATAGCAGCACTACACTCATCCCTATCTGCCACACCTGATTCACTTCTAAAGTCCGAACAAGCTTACTGGAGCGGAGTAGTGGGGAGGGAGCTAGAGCGAGAAGACTGGGACCGTATCCATTTGTATATACATAAAGGATCCTTAAATGTTTCCATACAGGAAAACGGCTATAAAATTAAAACACGGTGGTATAGAACCCCAGACCTAATACATAAGTTTTACCCCTCCATCTCAGATAGCTGCTGGAGGTGCGGATTAGACAAGGGCACATTCCGCCATATTTGGTGGGACTGCCCCCTCATACGCCCCTTCTGGACGGAAGTTCACAATTTAATTAAGCAAGTGGCTAAAGTCGCTATCGATTTTAGTCCATAACAATACCTGTTGCATCTATCGGTGATACCCAAAAAAGCGTATCTCAAGTCGATAGTAATGCATATGATCAACGCTGCAAGGATGTGCGTATCCGTGCATTGGCGTTCAACATCCCCTCCCACAGTCTCAGAGTGGTTTCATCGCATAAACAAAGTAGCAGAAATCGAAGAACTGATACATATTTCACAGGATAGTGTAACCAAGTTCACTAGAACCTGGGAACCCTGGCTGACATTTAGACTCACACAACAATATTCAGGCGTGCATAGCGTCTCTTAGTATTCAGAACCATGACAACCCCCTTACTATACAAGAACAAATTATAGTATAAAGACTTCTCTTTAACTAAGCCAACAGGTACCTGGGGGAGCAGCTGGTCAACACTATTCCCCAGACTTCTCCCTCTCCCCTGTTTCTCTTACAGTAAGCTTTCCCCCCCCCCCCACCTTTATCCCTTCCTTACCCTCTTTCCTCTCCATCCCCCTCTCTCCCTCCTAATCTATAGTCCCCCCCCCCCCCGTTTTATTATGCAAGGAATAGCATACGACGAGCAGTAAAAGAGCTCACTCAAAAAGCAGTCAAACCCCCAACACCTTCTAAAGTCATTTAACCCTACTCAATATGGGGAACCCAGCAGGGTAATCCCAATCTACTTAGACTAACTTGGAGCGTACTTCTATTTCACTGTTGATGTGTCCTAGTGGCATTAGAGCCAATATTTACTTAAATGATCTCTGTTTAAATTGAATGGAAGTGTCATCCTTTACAGTACTATGTGTAACATTACCACTGTACTTTGTCGCTGTACTTAATGCTCTGGAATTCATTACTACTTAAACACTTGGTACTGTATATAACCTGTTATTTTTTTGCTTCAATAAAACATGTTTGAAAAAAAAAAAATTTAAATATAAATTACAATCTCCACATAACCCTCTTCTCTCTTATTTCCGCAACCCCTCCTTTTACCCAGCCTGGGAATCCCCAGCCTCTTTTCGCAAATGGACTGAAGAAGGCCTCATACGAGCATACTCCTTCACCACTCCGGACACTTTGATTCCTTTTCTGACCCTCTCCACCACTTATGGCCTCCCTAATTCTGAACTGTTTCGCTTCCTACAACTAAAACACTTTTACACTCCCTGTGTCCTCTCCAATACCTCTATACCACACGAATCCATTTACGAACAAGCATGTGATAAAGACCCACACATGCGTGGGCTCATTTCTTAGCTCTATCTCCTTCTCTTGGACCCCCCACTACACATCTCCCTTCCTTATGTTTCTAAATGGGAATCAGATTTAAACATACAGTTGGAGGCAACACAATGGAGAGACATCTGGCTTGCCACCAAATCAGCGTCTCCGAATATGATTGCCTTGGAGGCTAACTATAAAGTCCTCTTCAGATGGTACCTAGTACCATCCCGGATAGCCAGATGCTTCCCCACATACCCCCCTAATTGCTTCCGCGGCTGTCTAGATGATGGATCCCACCTTCATATTTGATGGAAGTGTCCCCTTGTCCAACATTTCTGGTCCGAAATCTTTCTTATTATCACGAAGTTAATCAATCAACCTCTAAACCCCATGCCAGAAGTGGTCTTGCTCAATTACAAGCCACCAGAAGTCACAAAAAGACAATTTAAACTTTTACAACAAATCACAACAGCCGCAATACAAACTATTGCAAAGGCTTGGAAAACTCCCTTTCTGCCTATCCCAGAGACCAAACATAGAGTCACTAAGGCTATGATTCATGCCAAGATTGAGGCCACAATTCTAGACACTATCCCTAAATTCGGCCGAACTTGGCAGCCCTGGATACGCTATTTCCTCCCAACAGACTTTGACACCAACCTACTTCTCCCTTGACTCCACAACAGAAAATGTGTCACATCCTCAGCATCCACCTCTCTCAGCTGAGCCATCGCCCCCCCGGTTATACTCCACTCTTCTCTCTGTTCTTCTTCTCTCTGTTCTATCCTTTATTCCCACCCCCCTCTCTCCCCTCCTTCTTTCTCTTCCCCCTTTTCTGATTCCTTAATTTTTCCTTTAATCTCCCGAATGAGAACATTTACATCATATAGTCTCATGGATCCGATGTCGGATAGTTTCCCTCCTCAGGTTACTTTTGTAGCTAACACACAAAACCTCAAATACCTAAACTTAATGAGTACCGTGTCTAATTTAAAACGTTATAACTTGCCATTGTGCATAGTACATTAAGTTGACCTCTGGAGTCATGAGACTGCTTCTATTATGTTTACTTTTATTGTACTCTTACTCTTATGTAAAATTCTACATGTTAGCTCGGCCACGTGGCCGCTCTGTACTTCGCAATAAAATCTTTGAACAAGAAAAAAATGAAAATGCATTTTTTTTACACAAAGTTGTCAATTTATAAGATGTTTCCAACACATAGCACGTACATAGCAAAAATGACACCCCAAAATCCATTCTACTACTCCTTCTGAGTATGGTGATACAAATTGTGTGAGACTTTTAAACTGCCTGGCCCAACATTGAAGTCTCACCTTCAGCGGTTCTAGGAGCATAAATTACACATCTCATTACTAAACCACCCTTTACAATTTTGAAGGCCATGGAGCACCAGAACAATGGAAACGCGCACAAAATGACCCCATTTTGGAAAGCTAACACCCCAACATATAATCTATGAGGCATAATGAGTCTTTTGAATGGTTCATTTTTTTCCAGAAGTTTGTGGAAAATGTGGAAAAAAAATGGAAACGCATTTCTTTTACACAAAGTTGTCCATTTATAAGATATTTCCAACACGACGTAGCGTGTACATAGTAAAAATGACATCCCAAAATACATTCTGCTACCCCTTCTGAGTATGGCAATACCAAATGTGTGAGAGTTTTACACAGCCTGGCCACTTACAGAGGCCCAACATTGAAGTAAAACTTTCAGGCGTTCTAAAATCATAAAGTACACATCTCATTACTCAACCATCTACTACAATTTGAAGGCCCTTAAGCACCAGAACAATGGAAATGCCCACAAAATGTCCCCATTTTGGAAAGGTAACACCCCAACATATAATCTATGAAGCTTAATGAGTCTTTTGACGGTTCATTTTATTCCAGAAGTTTTTGGAAAATAAGGAACAAGAATAATACCACTTTTTTTTTACACAAAGTTGTCCATTTATAAGATTTTTCCAACACATAGCATGTACATAGCAAAAATGATACCTCAAAATGCATTCTACTACTCCTGAATATGGCGATACCATTTGTGTGAGACCTTTACACAGCCTGGCCACCTAGCCTGGCCCAACATTGAAGTTTTACCTTCAGGCGTTCCAGGAGCATTAATTACACATCTCATTACTAAACAACCTACTACAATTTGAAGGCCCTGAAGCACCAGAACAATGGAAACGCCCACAAAATGACCCCATTTTGGAAAGCTAACACCCCAACGTATAATCTATGAAGCTTAATGAGTCTTTTGAATAGTTCATTTTTTTCCAGAAGTTTTTGGAAAATATGGAACAACAATGAAACCACACTTTTTTAACCACTTGCCGACTGTCAACCGCAGGTTGATGGCGACAAGATGGCTCTGCTAGGCAAACCGCCGTCATACGACGGCGGCTGCCAGGTCGAGCACTGTGAGCGCGCGCGCGCCACCGGAGGCGCGCTTGCGCGCTCACTGTGTTGCGGGGGGGGGGCCAGGGAGCGGGTGCGGCGGACTCGATCGCTGCCGGCTACCCGCGATGCCCCCCCAGAGGGAAAGAACGGAGGTCCGCGTATGTAAACACGGATCTCTGTTCTGTGAGGGGGAAGGACTGTGATCAAAGCCTTCCTCTATATGGAAGCCGTGATCACTATCCTTCCCCTGCTAGGGCAGCCCACACACAGTTAGAACACGCCCAGGGAACACAGTTAACCCTTAGAGTGCCCCCTGCAGGTTAACCCCTTCACTGCCAATGGCATTTACACAGTAATCAGTGCATTTTTATAGCACTGATCACTGTATAAATGCCAATGGTCCCAAAAAAGTGTCAAAATGGTCCGACATGGCCACTGCAATATCGCAGTACCGCTAAAAATCGCAGATCACCGCCATTACTAGTAAAAAAAAAAAAAAAAATAAAAACCCCAGAAATTCATTCTCATCATCCGTAAATGCGGCAACTTTTGCGCAAACCAAACAATAAACGCCGATTGTGATTTTTTTGATCACAAATATGAGGAAAATATATAAATCAGCCAAAACCGTTGAAAAAAAAAATTTTTTATATTTTTTTTGGATTTGTATTTTTAGCAAAAAGTAAGAAATTTGTTTTTTTTTTGCAAAATTGTCGCTCTTCTTTTGTTTATAGCGGCGATCAGAAAGGTGATCAAATACCACCAAAAGAAAGCTCTATTTGTGGGAAAAAAAGGACGCAAATTTTGTTTGGGTACAACGTCGCACGACCGCGCAATTGTCAGTTAAAGCGAAGCAGTGCCAAATCGCAAAAAGTGGTCCGGTCCAAAATTGTGAAATCCTTCCGGGGCTGAAGTGGTTAAACAAACTTGTCCATTTATAAGATATTTCCAACACATAGCATGTACATAGCAAAAATGACACCCCAAAATACAATCTGCTACTCCTTATGACAATGATGATACCAAATGTGTGAGACTTTTACACAGCCTTGCCACATACAAAGGCCCAACATTAAGGTAAAACCTTCAGGCCTTCTAGGAGCATAAATTACACATCTCATTACTCAACCACCTACTACACTTTTCAAGGCCCTGGAGCACCAGAACAATGGAAATGCCCACAAAATTACCCCATTTCGGAAAACTAACACTCCAACGTATAATCTATGTGGCATAATGAGTCTTTTGAAGGGTTCATTTTTTTCCCAAAGTTTTTGGAAAATGTGGAAAAAACATGGAAATGCATTTTTTTTACACAAAGTTGTCAATTTATAAGATATTTCCAACACATAGCATGTACATAGCAAAAATGACAACCCAAAATACATTCTACTAGCCCTTCTGAGTATGGCGATACCAATTGTGTGAGACTTTTACACATCCTGGCCACCTAGTCTGGCCCAACATTGAAATTTCACCTTCAGTCGTTCCAAGAGCATAAATTACACATCTCATTACTAAACCAGCTATTACAATTTTGAAGGCCCTGGAGCACCAGAACAATGGAAATGCCCACAAAAGGACCCCATTTTGGAAAGCTAACACCCCAACTTGAGCGAACACCTGGATGTTCGGGTTCGGCGTGTTAGGCCGAACTTCGCAGAAACGTTCGGGTTCGGTACCGAACGTTACCCGAACGTGACCCCGGACCCCGAACCCCATTAAAGTCAATTGGGACCCAAACTTTTGGGCACAAAAACGGCTGTAAAAAAGTCCTGGCAAGTGCTAGAGGGCTGCAAAAGGAAGAAAAATGGGAGATGTTATTAGATCTGCATTCTGTCCCTCAAAGCAGTAGTAATCTCTACCTAGTCCAGTATCAGATCGTTCTGTAATCAGTTTGTTCTGTAATGCAGGATGAGAGATCGTTCTGTAATCAGATCGTTCTGTAATGCAGGATGAGTGTTATTAGATCTGCAATCTGTCCCTCAAAGCAGTAGTAGTAATCTCTACCTAGTTATTATCACTGCAATCTGTCCCTCACAGCAGTAGTAGTGATCTCTACCTAGTTATTTGATCTGCAATCTGTCCCTCACAGCAGTAGTAGTAATCTCTACCTAGTTATTTGATCTGCAATCTTTCCCTCACAATCTGTCCCTCACAGCGCCAGCAGCATCCTCTCCCTACACTAACCTGAGAGCATGTGACATGCAGCACTGTGACTCCAGCTTCATATAGAGGCTGGGTCACATATACACTGGCCAATCCCAGCCATGCCATTAGTGGGCATGGCTGTGATGGCTTCTAGGGAAAACCAGTGAAACGCTTCTTGATTGGCTGCCCTGCAGCTATTCAACATGCGTGATAAAATACCAGAACCCAGAACCCAAACCCGGACTTTTTCTGAAACTTTCGGGTTCAGAACACGGACACCCGAAAGTTCGGTACGGACCCGAACATTACAGTTCGGGTTCGCTCAACTCTAACCCCAACGTATAATCTATGAGGCTTAATGAATCTTGTGAATGGTTCATTTATTTCCAGAAGTTTTTGGAAAATGTGGAAAAAAATAGAAACACATTTTTTTACACAAAGTTGTCCATTTATAAGATATTTCCAACATATAGCATGTACATAGCAAAAATGACACCCCAAAATACATTCTGCTGCTTCTTCTGAGTATGGCGATACCAATTGTGTGAGACTTTTACACAGCCTGGCCATCTAGCCTGGCCCAACATAGAAGTTTCACCTTCAGGCATTCCAGGAGCCTAAATTACACATCTCATTACTCACCCAGCTATTACATTTTTGAAGGCCCTTTAGAACCAGAACAATGGAAATGCCCACAAAATTACCCCATTTCGGAAAACTAACACTCCAAAGTATAATCTATGTGGCATAATGAGTCTTTTGAAGGGTTCATTTTTTTCCCAAAGTTTTTGGAAAATGTGGAAAAAACATGGAAATGCATTTTTTTTACACAAAGTTGTCAATTTATTAGATATTTCCAACGCATGTACATAGCAAAAATTACAACACGAAATACATTCTGCTACTTCTTCTGAGTATGGCGATACCAATTGTGTGAGACTTTTACACAGCCTGGCCATCTAGCTTAGCAACATAGAAGTTTCACCTTCAGGCGTTCCAGGAGCCTAAATTACACATCTCATTACTCACCCAATTATTACATTTTTGAAGGCCCTTTAGAACCAGAACAATGGAAATGCCCACAAAATGACCTCATTTTGGAAAGCTAACACCCCAAGATAAAATCTATGAGGCATAATGAATCTTTTCAACAGTTCATTTCTTTCCAGGTTTTAGAAAATGTGGTAAAAAAATGGAAACACATTTTTTTTTCACAAAGTTGTCCGTTTATAAGATATTTCCAACATATAGCATGCACACAGCAAAAATGACACCCCAAAATACATTCTGCTACTTCTTCTGAGTATGGCGATACCAATTGTGTGAGACTTTTACACATCCTGGCAACATACAGAGGCCCAGCAATAAAGTAAAACTTTCAGGCGTTCTAGGAGCATAAAGTGCACATCTCATTACTCAAGCACCTGCTACATTTTTGAAGGCCCTGGGGCTCCAGAACAATGGAAACGCCCACAAAATGACCCCATTTTGGAAAGCTAACACGCCAATGTAAAGTCTATGAGGCATAATGATTCTTTTGAATGGTTATTTGTTTTACATAATTTTTGGAAAATGTGGACAAAAAATGGAAACATTTTTTTTACACAAAGTTGTCAATTTATTAAACATTTCCAACACATAGCATGTACATAGCAACAATTACACCCCAAAATAAATTCTGCTACTCCTTCTGAGTATGGAGATATCAATTGTGTTGGACCTTTACACAACCTGGCTACGTAGTTTGGCCCAACATTGAGGTTTCACCTTCAGGCATTCCAGGAGCATAAATTACCCATCTCATTACTAAACCACCTATTACACTTTTGAATTCCCTGGTGCACCAGAAGAATGTAAACGCCCACCAAAAGACCCCCTTATAGAAAGCTAACACCCCAATGTATAATCTATGAAGCTTTTTTTTTTTTAAATTTCTATTTATTCAATTTTTCCACATTACAATATATTCAACATATAGGACAAAAAACAACATAACCTAACGGTTTACCCTTGACCAATGAAGCAAACCATAGGCTACCCACAACCCGCTCCACAGACCGAGGTGAAAATAAAAAGAAAAAAATATATATATATTTCATCCCTCCCCCCCGCCATACAGCATCACTCAGCCCTACTCCTTCTAAATCACTCTTAACCCATGGCTTTTACTCCTATAGCTAGATATCATTTAACAGAATAATTGTACCCAAAAGCATTTCATGTTCCACCAACCATTTCCAGATGTAGTCCTACTAATACAAAAAAAAATATATATATATATATATAGAAAAAGGAAAAAATATAGAAGGAGAAAATATAGAAATGTGGAAGAATATTGACCTCAAACAGATGCACCCCATGCCCAACCCACGCACTCCCATTAAATCCATCCCAATCCACCAAGCCAGCCTTATTTTTACCTAATCTGTTGCTGTCAGAGAGGAAGCGAGCCAACCACCCCAAACTTTATCAAACTTCCGGGATGCCCCTCAATTCAAATAAGTGGCTTTATAAAAGGGAAGAGACCTATTTACCAGGGACTTCCACGAATCGACTATAGGTAGAGAGGTACTCTTCCACTTTAAAACAATCCGCTTCCTGGCATGAAAAAGGAGTAAAACGAGAAGGATTCTCATTGCTGCATTAGGGACCACGTCGTTTACCAAGCCCAGTAAACAATATTTTGCTTCCGGGATTAGTGATACTGAGGTTATATCCATAATACAAGCAAGGACTCCATCCCAGAATAATTTTATAGATGGGCAATCCCAAAAAATATGCATAAAGTCAGCTTCTTCTTTCGCACATCTCCAACAGGAGGAACCCCCAGCCCCAAAAATGCGGGGCATCTTAGCTGGTGTCAAATAAGTTCTGTGTACAATTTTGTACTGAATAAGGCACGGGCAGAGATTAACCAAGTTAAGGGTTCATCCCACATATCTCCCCAATCCTCATCATCTAGGATTACTGCCTCCCACTTAGACCTACATCTGCTCAGCAGCTTAGGTGTCTCTGAAAACAAGTATCCATAAATAGAGGATAATGGTCTGACCAGGTTCTTGTATCGCAGCATGGTCTCTATATCCGATGCCACGAGACTGCACCCAGTCAGGCCATGTTGTGTCTGATAAGCATGAAGCAACTGAATATATCTAAACAAATGGGTATTTGGTAGACCAAATCTTGTTTTAAGTTCCTCAAATTGCAGCAGCTGACGGTCACCTACAATATCACACAGGACTTTTACCCCAAACTTGGTCCAAACAAATGGATCCTGCAATTTATAAAATTTCAGGAGATTGGGTTTCCTCCACAATGGTGCATGAGGGGAGACCGGAAATGGACCTCCGAACTCCCTCCCCTGCACCACCTGCCAAGCCCTAAGCACCACCTTCATCAGGATTGTCAATGTGCATGGTGCTTTACGCCCCCTATAGATTAAAAGGCCAAGGCTTCATAGGACTCCACAATCGCTGCCTCCAGGGCAACCACCGCGTTGTCCCTAGGGCCAATCAGCCACCGATTGACAATAAGTAATTGCCCTGCCAAGAAATACCTGTAAAAATCTGGAGCTGCATTACCCCCCCCCCCCCACATGGCTGTTGTAGGACATTCATTTTAACCCTAGGTATCTTCCCCTGCCAAATGAACTCAGACATCCATCAATGCAAAGATTTAAAGAGATATATCGGGATCCACACCGGAGAGTGTCTGAGGACATAAAGAAGCAAAGGCAATAACTTCATCTTTATTAAATTCACCCTCTCTATCAGGGAAAGGAGCATATTTTTCCATGCAGCAAATTTGCGCTTCATAGTTGCCAACGCTGGTGAAAAATTCAATCTGGTAAAGTCAGTAATTGATGCTGATATTACAATAGCTAAATATTTGAAGTCTTCCACTACCCGAAGGGGGAGATCCCCAGATATTGACCGGTGAGCCGCTCTCCCAAGGCGGAGGATCGTGGATTTAGTCCAATTGACCCTCAGCCCGGAGAAAGTGGCAAACCGGTCAAATATCTCTAAGGCATGTCGAAGAGACATAACCGGGTCAGTCAAGAACAGTACTACGTCATCTGCATATAGTGCCGTTTTCTCAATTAAAGGCCCCACCCGAATGCCCTGGACCAATATGGAATCTCATACCGCCTTGGCAATTGGCTCCATCATAAGAGCAAAGAGCCCCGGTGAGAGTGGACAGCCCTGCCTCGTCCCTCAACAAATCGGGAAGGGGCTAGATAACTCTCCATTTAGTTTGATGGCTGCTGTGGGATGGTCGTAAAGTATTTCCATCCATGCCAAGAAAGTCAGACCAAAGCCCATTCGTTGTAAAACCCTACGCATGTAATTCTAGTCAACCGAGTCGAAGGCCTTTTCTAAATCAAGAAAGACCAACACTCGGTCTTCCTCTGATTCAGATGCCAAGGCCACATGTTTAAATACCCTACGTATGTTGATATCCGTCGCCTTGTTGGGCATAAATCCCGTTTGGTCAGGGGAGACCAGCAAATGCAGGACTTTAGTCAGGCGATTTGCCAGCATTTTGGTAAGTATCTTAAGATCAATGTTTAGGAGTGCAATGGGTCGGTAGGAGGCGTATCTGAGAAGATCCTTCCCCTGTTTAGCTAGCAGGACAATATTTGCCCCATAAAAAGAGGGCGGTAAATTTTTGTCTTCCAAGCATGAATTGTATAGTTCCAGCAGTCTAAATGACATTTGGTCCTTATACAGCTGATACCACTCTACAGGCAGACCATCGGGCCCTGGTGATTTTCCTAAGGGAAAGGAACCAATGGCTGTCTGTATCTCTTCCACCGTGAATGGTGCATCCAGAGATTGCCTGTTCTCCTCCGACAAAGATGGAAGATCTAGTGCCCCCAAGAGGGAGACCAGATCCCCATCTTCGTACGGTGGAACCAGGGCATACAGTGATTGGCAGAACTCCACAAATGTCTGCATAACATCCACCCTAGATGTTTTAAGCTGGTCCTGCTTATCACAAATACAAGGTATTACTGTTGGCACATGTTCCTCTGCTGTAAGCAACGCAAGGAGTCCACCATTTTTATCGCCCATCTCAAACAGACTCTCTGCTCGTGTCTTATAATCACTTTGTGATAATTCCTTAAAGTGAAGGTTTAAATCCCTCCTAACCTGCCTCAGCTCCTGGAGAGTCTCAGCAGAGGGAGATGCAGCATGCAATTGAGTGCAGGCTATCTCCCTCCGCTGCAACTCCCGAGTAACATTATTCCTTGATTTCCTGACCATCTTGATGGCTGAAATGTATTCTCCTCTTACCACTGCTTTAAATGAATCCCATACCATCTGAGGTGATGCTGTCCCGGCATTAATATCCCAAAATGTATCAATGCACTTATTCACAATCTGTTTTACTTCTGGCTCGGGCACCCAACCTGGGTCTAGCCGCCAGGACCAAATACCAGCTGCTCCAGGGAGAGACAGCACCACCTGCAATGGGGAGTGATCTGAAATCCCTCCCGCCAAATATTCAACTTCCATCACAAATGGCAAAAGATCCAGGCTACCAAACGCAAGGTCTATACAGGAAGAGGAGTGGAAGACATGCAATAAATATGAATATTGTTTAGTACTTGAATGCCTCCATCTCCAAACCTCCCGAAGACCTGCTGCCTCGGACCAATGAGCCAATTCTAAGTTTGGGGACCTAGAGGGATTAGTTGTGTCCAAGGAGTAATCCAGAACACAATTAAAATCCCCCATGAGCGGTGCCAATTTATCTAGAAGAGCATATAAGACTGCAGCCTGGAAAGGTGGTGGAATATAAACACTTACCAATATAATTCTTAATGAAAACCATTCCATAACAATACCCACATACCGCCCCAAAGGGTCTGAAAAAACCTGATGTACAGTGCATGAAACATTTTTATGAATTGCAAGAGCCACCCCCCTAGCCATGGGCGTCCGCAGAACTTTTTTCGGGGGGGCATCATTTTAAGTTAACCCATGCTCCGCCCCTTTCTACAATGTCATGAATGGGAGGGGCATAGCCACGACTCGCAATTATTTATTTTTAAGGGGGAAATGGCAGACTTGATTCCAGGCATGTGCTATGTACAAGGTGCAGATTCCAGGCATGTGCTATGTACAGGGTGCAGATTCCAGGCGTGTGCTATGTACAGGGTGCAGATTCCAGGCGTGTGCTATGTACAGGGTGCAGATTCCAGGCGTGTGCTATGCCAGTATGCATACCCAATCCCCCTCACAGAGCTCTCTTCCCCCCACAGAAGAGAGTTGTCTATAACTCACAGTGGCAGGTCAGGCTCCTGTTGATACACGCTGCAGGCTTGAGTGTCTGTGGATAACCCACCTTGCCCCCTCCTCTGTCTGTATATGCAGAGCTGGGAGAGCAGGAAGGGTTTTGTGTGTGCTGACTCCCGATGCTAGACTGCCAGCTGCCATCCACAGTGTAATCTACCTTCCTGTGCCGGGTGCTGGTACATGGAGAGTGTTCCAGCGCCCAGCACCTGCTCACACTCTGTGCGCTGCACTCGGATGATTAGGGTGTGCGTGCCTGGGCACAACCGTGCACACAACTATGGTGGACACCTTGCGATCCCTGATTCCAGGGGGGGGCACTTGCCCCCCCTTGCCCCTACCTGCAGACGCTCATGCCCCTAGCATACGTAAAGAAACAGTGGATGCAAAGCACCTTTCATTCCACTTTCTCAAGAGACACAACCGCCTTCCCCATAAGATGGGTCTCTTGTAAAAGAACCAAATTGGGGGTATGAGATTTCACATACTTCAAAACGGTTGCTCTTCCATTTGGCGTTCAGCCCCCTAACATTCCAGAAATTCCCAATAGGTTTGATGTGTCACATGACCCTCTTCCTATTGAAAAAACAAAAGTTGGATTCAAAATGGCCGACTTCAAAATGGCCGCCATGGTCACCACCCATCTTGAAAAGTTTCCCCCCTCACATATACTAATGTGCCACAAACAGGAAGTTAATATCACCAACCATTCCCATTTTATTAAGGTGTATCCATATAAATGGCCCACCCTTTATATATGTGTGTATACAAAGCTCCAAAGGTGGTGTATCGGACACATGAATCCACATACTAATAACATGATAAAAGTCCCATAAAGTCCAATAATGGAGATTGAATAAGAGGATATGCGACAGGCAGCCAGCTGAATCGAGCAGGAAAACACTCTGTAGTGAGGAAAAAAGGAAAAAGCAGCGGCGCCTCTAAGTGCAATATGCTAGTTTATTTGGCACACACACACACATGGTGATAATATGCACTCACAATGCTAGGAATGATTCAAGCATCAGGGAGAGGGGATCATCCGCTGATCACCGGAGTGATGACCGCTCAAAGCCGCTGTCTGAGGCCTGGAGTAAACACGCTGGTGGTATCCAGCGCAGATACTGAATGAAGACTTCAGTGGAGAAGTGTGGTGGCACAGAACGAACGTCACAGCCTGGAAGCTATGCGGGAGGTGCGGGCGTTCGGATCATCCGTGATCCTTCCTCAGGCTCAAGTGGGGCCATCTTGAATGTGGGCGGCTTAAATACACACCCAACCATGGTGTATGGGCAACAATCAGATAAAATACAAACAATGGGGAACAATATATGGACACTATACTACATATTAAAATCAACAGCACATAACAGAAATTACAATGTAAAACTTATCAAATGACTCAATATATAACAAAAAAAAAAAAATGATGAGGTGGCAATAAAAAAAGAAGTTGAATTTCACAGAAGAGTATTAATTTCTATATCTTCATTCAAGCCCCTGGGTGAGAGGGTGTCCAGGTTGAAAATCCAGAAATTTTCCCTTTCACAGAGCCGTTTAAACCGTTCGGCTGTAGGGAAAGTTTTGGGGATGGATTCAATGACCCAAACATGTAATTGTTGAGCATCATGATCATGATGATCAAGAAAGTGTCTGGGGACGCTATATAAATCAGAACCCTTATCCACAAAGTTCCGGTGCTCCCCAAACCTCTTTCTCGGAGTACGTATAGTGCGGCCCACATAACATAGACCGCACGGACAAGAGAGACAGTATACTACGTATTCTGAGGAACAGTTGAAAAAAACAGGAATGGTATACCGTTTCCCTTTGGTGGTGAATTCTTTTTGGCCGTGGGTAATGTGGGCACATGTGAGACACAATGGCTTCTTACACCTGTACATACATTTGATGTTAAAAAACCTTAAAGGGGCACTTTTAGTATTGGATGAGGGCCTCTCCCGACTAGCGGCTATCAGAGCTTTGAGGTTCTTAGTCCATCTATTAGATACCTTGGGCCTAAGGTAAAACTTCTTTGAGTAGAGGATCACCACTGAGGATGGGCCAATGTTTCTTAAATATATGTTCCATCCTCCTGAACTTGCTGTGGAACCTTGTGGTAAAGCGTAGTGTTGGTGGACCAGGATCTAGTTCGGGGGTCTTGCTCATAATTGCTCCAGATGGAAGATAGTGGTTGAAGGCTTCATCTACTAGAGATTCTGGGTAACCTTTATCCAGGAACTTCTGCCGCATCAGTTCCCCGTGGGCAGGATAATCAGGTTCACGTGCACAGTTGTGCCTGAGGGGGCAGAACTGGCTTTTGGGGATATTTCTGACCCACTGCAGATGATGGCAACTCCTATAATGCAGATAGGAGTTGCCCGCTGTAGGCTTAGTATAATTTTGGGCACAGATATTATTCTCATGATGATAGAGTTCTAGATCAAGGAAAGCTAATTTGTGGGGATCTGTAACATAAGTAAAACCAAGGCCCATAGGGTTGTTGTTACAGTGTTCAACGAAAGGTAAAATGGCACTATCTGGACCATCCCAGATGATGACCACATCATCTATATATCGCCCATAAAAAATGATGTTAATCGCATATGGATTATTATTCCAAATGTAGCGATGTTCCCAGTGGCCCATAGTCAAATTGACATAGCTGGGAACAAAATTTGCTCCCATCGCAGTGCCTTTCTTTTGAATAAAAAACTCACCGTTATGTTCAAAGTAGTTGTGAGTAAGGCAGAATTCTATAGCCTCCAACAAAAAATCAGCCTGGCGGGGAAGTAATCCGGAATCCTGATCTAGATAGAATTTGACTGCCTGTAGCCCAATGTCATGGGGTATGGAGGTATATAAAGATGACACATCTAGAGACAGCCAGTGATAGGAGCCCTCCCATTGATACTCCTTTAGCTGTTCCAATAAATGAATGCTGTCTTTGATGTACGAGGGAAGATTCTGCACTGTGGGTTGAAGGAAATGGTCCACATAGATCGAAAAAGAACTACTGACACTTTGCATTGAGGCCACAATGGGCCTACCGGGAGGGCGAACAGGATCCTTATGGACTTTTGGAAGATGGTAAAAATAGGGCCATGGATAATAGTCATGTTTGAGAAATGAGGCCTCCATATCAGTAATGATCCCATCTGAAGAAGCTTTATCAATGAGACTATGGGCCTCAAGTGCGAATTTGGATAACGGATCTCCAGGAAGTTTTTCATAAGTAGAAGAATGAGACAACAATCTCTTAAACTCTGAGAAATAATCAGAACTGTTTTGAACTACTAACCCACCACCTTTATCCGCTAACCTGATAATCAGTTCATTGTTGTGTATTAACTGCTTGAGAGCAGAAAACTCTGCAGCAGTAAGATTATGGAAAGAGTATGGTGGTTTTAGCAGATTCACACATTTGGCGTAATTCTGCATACACTAACTCATAAAAACTTTGAATGAATGGGCCTTTGGAAAATGTGGGGTTGAAAATTGACTTGGGGCGAAAAGATGTGTGTTGGAAAGGAGGTGAGGTGGGTAAGTGCTGCGTCAACCACTGAACATAAACATCCGGATCATCTGTATAGAGATCCTCTAAAATTGACAATGCTGCAGCATCAGAGGAGTGAGATTCTACTGATGTATCCAGGATTGGCTCTGGATTACAGGAACCTATTGAAGCAGCTAAGGTATCAGGGCATTTGGCATTCTTATTAGCTTGGATGTTATAAAAACGTTTAACGGTAAGATTTCTGACAAACCTATTTAGATCTAGGAATAGTGTAAAAGGATTGGGATCTGTAGATGGTGCAAAAGTCAAGCCCCGTGACAAAAGGGAAACTTCAGATGCTGTAAGAGTGTGGTCAGATAAATTGAACATTTTTATAGTCTCCTTTGATTCTCCACTCTTTTTGTGTCTCCGTTTGCCCCCTCTCCTACCTCTCCAATGAACTTTCTTTTGTGGGAGGATGAGGGGGGAACCACTAAAAAAGTGGAAGGAACCGATTGCTCAGACAAAGGAGTAGGAGTAAGGTGATCAGTAGGACGGCCCACCTGTGGGGCCTGGCCATCACATGGATAAGTAGGGGAAGGAACAGTGGGTTCAGGATGATGGGAAGAACTGGCATTTTGAGAAAAGGAAGAAGCGTGAGTGGATTGAGGAGGAGAACCCCTCAAAGTGCTGGCACTATGTGATGTTGGACCTTTGGAATGCGAGATTTTAGGACGGGCCCCCAACTTATGGAAATTAACTGGCTTGGATCTAAGAGGAGTATTGGTATTACACGTACGCTGTTCAATAGACAGTGACTGGAAGGAAAGGGGTGGTCGGTCAACTTTGACTGACCCATTCCTCCGTTCAATCCAAGCCCAATTCGGATAATTCCGAATAGAATGTAGGAGGGATGGAGTGGGAATGGGACGGCAATCCATGAGGGGCATAGGTTTACCTTCAGGGTACTGGAGGGGGGAGGGATTTTTCTTATTCCAACAAAACACTCTCCCCGTATTGTAGTCGCCAAAATCCCTACGGATTTTCTGCAATTTCACTCTAATAAGAGAGTCTTCCTGGTATTTGGTATTTAGCTTAAGTTTTCTAAGCCAAGTGGGAGGTAAAGGGGCAAACTTAGAACAAAAACAGGTTCCTTCAACCCATAGTGCAGAATCTTCCCTCGTACATCAAAGACAGCATTCATTTATTGGAACAGCTAAAGGAGTATCAATGGGAGGCCTCCTATCACTGGCTGTCTCTAGATGTGTCATCTTTATATACCTCCATACCCCATGACATTGGGCTACAGGCGGTCAAATGCTATCTAGATTAGGATTCCGGATTACATCCCCACTAGGCTGATTTTTGTTGCAGGCTATAGAATTCTGTCTTACTCAAAACTACTTTGAACATAACGGTGAGTTTTTTATTCAAAAGAAAGACACTGTGATGGGAGCAAATTTTGCTCCCAGCTATGCCAATTTGACTATGGGCCACTGGGAACATCGCTAGATTTGGAATAATAATCCATATGCGATTAACATCATTTTTTATGGGCGATATATAGATGATGTGGTTATCATCTGGGATGGTCCAGATAGTGCCATTTTACCTTTCGTTGAACACTGTAACAACAACCCTATGGGCCTTGGTTTTACTTATGTTACAGCTCCCCACACATTAGCTTTCCTTGATCTAGAAATCTATCATCATGAGAATAATATCTGTGCCCAAAATTATACTAAGCCTACAGCGGGCAACTCCTATTTGCATTATAGGAGTTGCCATCATCCGGGGTCAGAAATATCCCCAAAAGCCAGTTCTGCCGCCTCAGGCACAACTGTGCGCTTGAACCTGATTATCGTGCTCACGGGGAACTGATGCGGCAGAAGTTCCTGGATAAAGGTTACCCAGAATCTCTTGTAGATGAAGCCTTCAACCACTATCTTCCATCTGGAGCAATTATGAGCAAGACCCCCAAACTAGATCCTGGTTCACCAACACTACACTTTACCACACAGTTCCACAGCAAGTTCAGGAGGATGGAACATATATTTAGGAAACATTGGCCCATCCTCACTGGTGATCCTCTACTCAAAGAAGTTTTACCTGATAGGCCCAAGGTATCTTATAGACTAGCTAAGAACCTCAAAGCTCTGATAGCCGCTAGTCGGGCGAGGCCCTCATCCAATACTAAAAGTGCCCCTTTAAGGTTTTTTAACATCAAAGGTATGTACAGGTGTAAGAAGCCATTGTGTCTCACATGACCACGTTACCCACGGCCAAAAAGAATTCACAACCAAAGGGAAACGGTATACCATTCCTGATTTTTTCAACTGTTCCTCAGAATACTAAGTGTACTGTCTCTCTTGTCCGTGCGGTCTACTGTATGTAGGCCACACTATACGTACTCTGAGAAAGAGGTTTGGGGAGCACCGGAACTTTGTGGATAAGGGTTCTGATTTATATAGTGTCCCCAGACACTTTCTTGATCATCATGATCATGATGCTCAACAATTACGTGTCTGGGTCATTGAATCCATCCTCAAAACTTTCCCTACAGCCGAACGGTTTAAACGGCTCTGTGAAAGGGAACATTTCTGGATTTTCACCTTGGACACCCTCTCACCCAGGGGCTTGAATGAAAATATAGAAATTAACACTCTTCTGTGAAATTCAACTTCTTTTTTTATTGCCACCTTATCATTTTTTTTTTTTTTTTTTGTTATATATTGAGTAATTTGATAAGTTTTACAATGTAATTTCTGTTATGTGCTGTTGATTTTAATATGTAGTATATTGTCCATATATTGTTCCCCATTGTTTGTATTTTATCTGATTGTTGCCCATACACCATGGTTGGGTGTGTATTTAAGCCGCCCACATTCAAGATGGCCCCACTTGGGCCTGAGGAAGGATCACGGATGATCCGAACGTGCGCACCTCCCGCATAGCATAGGATGTGACGTTTGTTCGTTCTGTGCCAGCACGCTTCTCCACTGAAGTCTTAGTTTCGTAGCTGTGCTGGATACCACCAGCGTGTTTATTCCCAGCCTCAGACAGCGGCTTTGAGCGGTCATCACTCCGGTGATCAGCAGATGATCCCCTCTCCCTGATGCTTGAATCATTCCTAGCATTGTGAGTGCATATTATCACTATGTGTGTGTGTGTGTGCCAAATAAACTAGCATATTGCACTTAGAGGCGCCGCTGCTTTTTCCTTTTTCATAATTAGTCTTTTGAATGGTTCATTTTTTTCCAGAAGTTTATGGAATATGTAGGAAAAAAATGTAAACGCATTTTTTTACACAAAGTTGTCCATTTAAAAGATTTTTCCAACACATAGCATGTACATAACAAAAATGACACCCCAAAAAACATTCTGCGACTCTTTCTGACTATGGAGATACCAAATATGTGAGACTTTTACACAGCCTGGCCACATACAGAGGCCATACCTTGAAGTAAAACCTTCAGCCGTTCTAGGAGCATAAAGTGCACATCTCATTACTCAAACACCTACTACACTGTTGAAGGCCCTGGAGCACCAGAACAATGGAAACACCCACAAAATGACCCCATTTTGGAAAGCTAACACCCCAATGTTAAATCTATGAGGCATAATAATTCTTTTGACTGTTTTTTTTTTTACATAATTTTTTGGAAAATATTGAAAAAAATGGAAATACATTTTTTTTACACAAAGTTGTCAATTTATAAGATATTTCCAACACATAGCATGTACATAGCAAAAATGACACCCCAAAATACATTCTTTTACTCTTTCTGAAAATGGCGATACCAAATGTGTGAGACTTTTACACAGACTGGCCACATAAAGAGGCCCAACATTGAAGTAACACCTTCAGGCGTTTTAGGAACATAAATTACACATCTCATTACTAAACCAAATAATACATTTTTGAAGGCCCTGAAGCACCAAAACAATGGAAACGCCCACAATATGACCCCATTTTGGAAAGCTAACACCCCATCGTATAATCTATGAGGCATACTGAGTCCTTTGCAAAAACTTTGTTCAAAAAATTGACCATTCAAAGGACTCAGTATGCCTCATAGATTATACGATGGGGTGTTAGCTTTCCA
>BLSH010440363.1:134194-150823 GCA_018402905.1 Glandirana rugosa
CCGTGTCTACCCGTCACATCACCGTGTCTACCCGTCACATCACCGTACCTACCCGTGACATCACCGTGCCTGACTGTCTTGACTTCCCGGGTCAGCGGTCACGCTGGTGACGCTGGGGGTATTAAGGCGGTGACCAGTTCGGGGTAAAAATGCGATATTTCCTTCCCCAGTACTCTGTCAGGTCATGGTGACGGTTCTAAGAAACGTTTCCCGTGGGACAAGTTTAGAAACGGCTAGAACGAGGTAGATGTTAGGTCTTTTCCTCTCGAAACTTTGGATGTCTCATGACCCCTTCCTTTATAGCGTAAAAATGGGGCTTGACCAGTGGCGGAATTATGGGGGTCGCAGTGGTCGCACTGGCGACTGGGCCCTTCAGTTCTGTCAGTCCGTGCCACTACAGTGCCCATCCATGCCACTACACTGCCCATCTGTGCCACTACACTGCCCATCTGTGCCACTACACTGCCCATCCATGCCACTACACTGCCCATCCATGCCACTACAATGCCCACCTGTGCCACTACAGTGCCCATCCGTGCCATTCTACTGCTCATCCGTGCCAATACCCTGCCCATCTGTGCCACTACAGTGCCTATATATGCCACCACAGTGCTTCACAATAGTGTCATAGGTGGTCAAATTAGATTCTAAATGTATGCCCCTAGAATACCTGACGGTGCTCCCTGCATGTTGGGCCTCTGTATGTGGTCCCACTGTGTAAAAGTGTCACACATGTGGTATCGCCATACTCGGGAGAAGTAGCAGAATATATTTAGGGTGTCATTTTTGTGGGGTACATGCTGTGTGTTAGAAATATTTTATAAATTGACAACTTTGTGTAAAAAAAAAATGCGTTTTCATTTTCTTTCCACATTTTCCAAAAACTTGTGGAAAAAATGAACCGTTCAAAAGACTCACTATGCTTCCTAGAATATACGTTGGGGTGTTTGCTTTCCAAAATGGGGTGATTTTTTTGGGCGTTTCCATTGTCCTGGTGCTCCAGGACCTTCAAAAGTGCAAGAGGTAGTCAAGAAATTATGTGTGTAATTTATGCTCCTAGAACGCCTGACGTTGCTCCCTGCATGTTGGGCCTCTGTATGTGGCCAGGCTGTGTAAAAGTGTCACATATGTGGTATCGCCATACTTGGGAGGAGTAGTAGAATGTGTTTTGGGGTGTAATTTGTGGTATGCATATGCTGGGTGTGAGAAATAACCTGTTAACATATGACAATTTTGGGGAAAAAAAAATAAATAAAAAATTAATTTTGCAAAGAATTGTGGGAAAAAAATACAACTTCAAAAAATTCACTACGCCTCTTACTAAATACCTTGGAATGTCTACTTTCCAAGAAGGGGTAATTTGGGGGGTATTTGTACTTTCCTGGCTTGTTAGGGTCTCGGGAAATGAGATAGGCCGTCAGTAAATCAAGTGTGATCAATATTCAGTGATTGGCACCATAGCTTGTAGACTCTATAACTTTCACAAAGACCAAATAATATACACTAATTTGTTTTTTTTTTACCAAAGATAGGTAGCAGTATAAATTTTGGCCAAAATTTCTGAAGAAAAATTACTAATTTGCAAAATTTTATAACAGAAACGAAGAAAAATTCATTTTTTTTACAAAATTTTCAGTCTTTTTTTAATTATAGCGCAAAAAATAAAAAACCAGCGATGATTAAATACCACCAAAAGAAAGCTCTATTTGTGTGAAAAAAAGGACGCACATTTCATATGGGTACAATGTTGCATGACTGAGTAATTGTCATTCAAAGTGTGAGAGCGCTGAAAGCTGAAAATTGGTCTGGTTGTTAAGGGGGTTTAAGTGCCCAGTGGTCAAGTGGTTAAAATATTTCCTACACATAGCATGTACATAGAAAAAATGACACTTCAAAATACATTCTGCTACATTTTCTGAGTATGGTGATATCAAATGTGTGAGACTTTTACACAGCCTGGCCACATACAGAGGCCCAACATTGAATTAAAACCTTCATGGCGTTCTAGGAGCATAAAGTACACATCTCATTACTCAACCACCTACTACACTTTTGAAGGACCTGGAGCACCAGAACAATTGAACCGCCCACAAAATGACCCCAGTTTGGAAAGCTAACATCCCAACCTATAATCTATGAAGCTTAATGAGTCATTTAAACAGTTCATTTTTTTCCAGAAGTTTTTTGAAAATCTCGAAAAAAAAAATGGATAAAGCTTTTTTTTTTTTTGTCAATAATTTTTTATTGTAATTTATCATATATAACAAAGTAACTTTTGCAAAAAGAAAATTTTCCATTACCGTACCAATAAAAGTCATAGTAAGCAATTTTAAACCGATAGTGTAAACAAAAGAAGAAAGAAGTGCAGACATTTATGATAATGTTGAATGCGTGGTAAGGATCAGGAGAAACAATCATGTGTCCTATTGGGGACCAGTTAAATTAGTAAAACAAACAGCATAAGGTGAGGCATCAGGGGTTGAATACAGTATCATTAAGCCCTGACATTCCTTCAGAGGGACAGATGAAGGTCATTAAAAGCCAGAACTCATAAAGAACCTTATTATAAAAATTAAGAAATCAGGTAATGTAAATAGCAAAACTTGTAGAGAATTAATCCCACTGTGCCCGAGTTTCCCAACCTGTCCTCACCGACTGGGGTTCCCCCAGATGCCTTGGGACAAATTAACCAAAATTCAATTAGGTCCTGAAAGGACACGCGTGATAAAGCATAGAGAGTCTAACCGACTAGCAGGGAGAGCATAAAATCGTGAGAGACACTGGAGTCGAATAGAAGGAGCTTATGGAAATAGGATGTTATCAATTTCCATCATCTGCAGGAACCATGAAACTAAGATGGTGCCCTCCAGATTAGATCTAGTAGGATAGGTACCCCTCATTACGTTCACTTTTAGGCATATCTGGAGAGGAGAGACTTGGAGGGAGATCCCCCAGACTCCCGGCACCCCCGATGGGAACAAGCTGTGCCAAGAGATGGGAGCTCCCCCTCCTCTCCCCCTATCACCATTCCAGAGGGATACAAACCCCTTTCAAAACCCAAAGTTGTCTCTGCTAGGTCATAAAAAGAACCGTCATGGAAGCTTTGACCTTCTATCCAATGCATACGTTCCCTACCGCCCATTGGAACACAGTAGTAGCAGGTAGTACGAAGAGGGAGATAAAGAAAAGGATAGAAATAAGGAGAGGGAAAGATAAGGAGAGTAAAGCCTTGTAGAGAGTGGATCAAGCAAGATTGATGCTGACTCTGTCGTTAGCTCAGGGAGGTTGAGGCCCTGGGATGCCAGGAATAAGAGAAACTCCAACATAATTCGCCCATGGTTCCCAAATCAGCTCAAATTTGTGGAGATTATCTGTTAAGATGCTAGCTAACCTCTCTTGTGTCATTAACCAGGAGGTTTTTCAAATAGCTGCTTTTAGATAGACCCGCTCTTGTTTCCACGCTCTTGCTATAGTAACCTTGGCTCCCAGAAGTATGAAATGAATCAATTTCCTGATAGATTTTGTAGTATTGGGTATATATTCATTTAAAAGGGCGATAGTAGGGGACCTTGGTAATTTGCATCCTATAACCTTTTGAATAAGACGAAAAATTCTGGACCAATAAGACCGAATTCTTGGGCACTCCCACCTAACATGGGCCAAGGTGCCCTGAACGAGACAACCCCTGAAGCACAGAGGGTCAACCGTCGGGAAGAATTTATGCAGTCTAACTGGCATGAGATACCATCTCATCATTACTTAGAAATAGTGATGTTTATGATGCCCTTGTAAGATTTGAAGCAGGCCGCTTGCCACTTATCAAGGTCCCATTAAAAACGAAAGTCCGATTCCCAGTTAATCATAAATGCTGATTTCTTAACAGGAAGAGTGAGTGCTTCGTAGATGACCGAGATACCACACTTCTGCAGTGATGGCTGACCACACCACCGTTCATAATCCATGAAACTGGGGGGGAATGGTTTATCTCTATATGAATTGTGAGGGCTGGAGAAGTGGGTATAATCCCTACTAGAGGGATGTTTATCCCGCCAGATATGAATTAAGTTATATGAATGGAGGAGTTTGGCTATTCGTAGGCTGACTGTAGTCGGGCGCAAAAGTTGATTACCCAGGGGTCTTGTTTTATCTAGAGATTGGTCAAAGGCCACATTAGAGTCGCCTCCAAATATTATTGTACCCTCTAACAAGGGAAAGAGGGCCGCTAGCATTTTCTGGAAAAACTTCAGCTGACCCTTATTGGGGGCGTAGTAAGAAATCAGAGAGACGATTTGTCCGTCAATAGCACCTTTTACTAGAATATACCTGCCCTCTGGGTCCTTAACATCTGAAAGCCAAGTGAAGTTGCAGTGTTTGGAGAATAAGATAGCTACTCCTTTGGTTTTAGATTCTACTCGACTAATAAGTAGCCCTAAAAAGGGCCATTTTCTCCAACTAAAGGATTTGTGACCAGGGAGGGTGAAAAAATAGAGCCCCCTGGACACCCTTTGGTATAGAACAAAAAGTCTGGCTAGTACCGCCAGACAGCCCATCTCTGGACTGCCTCGAGAGGTCAACCCCCCGCCATGGAACCCTGTGAAAGAAAAATCATTAACATTGAAAAAAAAAATTTGAGAACATGTAGTCTGATCTAATACAAGGTCATAGAACTGACCACAAGTCTTGGTTACCTCCTACCGAGGGAGGACCAGTCACCAACCCCTCTGATCCCCGCCCACGGAGACCCCCCCCTGGATAGGGGAAGCAAGTCTCCACCGGCAGGGACCCCCCCAAGGGGGGCCAGACCAAAAGGGTCAGAAAAAGTGGACCCGAGATGTATGGGAGGACCCTTATGTGCAACCCCCATCTCACCTTGAATCTATGACATTGGAGAGACTTTGTATCAAGACCCTTAAACATCACGAACAGAGAGTAAATTTGAACTGAACCATGGTCCTTCAGACCTAACAAAAAAGTTAACATGAGTCCAAAGCTCTCGTTAGAGGCGGAGGGGGGACATAGATCCGTGGAGACCCCTTAAAGGGAGAGAAGAAAAAAAAAGGGTTACAGAAAGGCCGAGACCACAAGGGGAAGACTGGGGAGTGAGCATTTTCCCCGAGAAGAAGTTCTACAAATTAGAAGCCATATATTTCTCGCCTGGGACCCAGGACAAGGGGCCCATTCTCTTTTGCTCGCTTTGTTTTGGTCTTCATCCAGAGAGGGGTCCTGGGGCTAGTGAGAGAATGTCTCTTGGACGAGCTGTTGTTGTTGGAGATGTCCATATCGGATTCCTGAGAAATCAGTTTCAGGTGGAGGAAGAGTCTCTCCCCTTCTTGTAGAATGCATACTCCCGACCTTTGAGGGGAAATTTAACAGCGAATGGAAAGGACCACTTGTACTTGATTTCCTTCTCCGTTAACACTGCTAGAAGAGGTTTCAAAGCTCTCCTTTTCTGGATTGTAGATGGAGCAAGATCGGCAAAGATTTGAACAGGGTGCCCTTTGCAAAGAATCTTGGCAGTGGTACTGGACTGTCTCATGACCCCTTCCTTTATAGCGTAAAAATGGGGCTTGACCAGTGGCGGAATTATGGGGGTCGCAGTGGTCGCACTGGCGACTGGGCCCTTCAGTTCTGTCAGTCCGGAGGGCCCGCCCGCCCATCCATCCGCTGTTATTGAGGGGTCCGCCACCCATCCGCTGTTACTGAGGGGTCCGCCGCCTGCCATTGTGTGTCCGCCGCCCGCCCACCACTGTGTGTCGGCCACTGTGTGTCCGCCGCCCGCCCACCATTGTGTGTCCGCCACTGTGTGCCCGCCGCCCGCCCACCATTGTGTGTCTGCCGCCCGCCCGCCATTGTGATCCTGCCTGCTGCTGTGAACTGCTTGTTGTCCCCCCCCTGTGTGTTGGTTCACGCTGCGGGAGGAGGGGGAGTCTTTCCCCGTTGGTTGCTGACACTAAGGGGAGGCAGAGCTGAGAGTCTGCTGACAACCTGACACTTCACCAATGAGCGAAGGGGGAGTGAGGAGCTCTCCCCTGTGCGAATCCCCACCACCATGAGGCAAAGGAGTGAATGGAGCGTCTGCAAGAAGTGTGCACTGACTGGTAAATATGTTCCTAAAAGCACTAGAAAAAGTAAAGAATCTATAGTACACCATATGCTGGGGCATCACCGTGTGGGTAGACTTAATACAACCACTGCAAGCATACATGATCCTTTTGCTTCTGAACAGATTAGTAATGATAATAACAGCACATGCTTTTTTTCACCTGATCCAGCTCCTATGTGTGCGTGTAGAGGTTTGTGTAATGTAAAGGGGTGCAGGGGTGTAGGGGGTTTGTGTAATGTAAAGGGGTGCAGGGGTGTAGGGAGTTTGTGTAATGTAAAGGGGTGCAGAGGTGTAGGGGGCTGTGTAATGTAAAGGGGTGCAGGGGTTTGTGTAATGTAAAGGGGTGCAGGGGTTGTGTAATGTAAAGCCACCACCGCCGCCACTGATCCCATCCCCCCACTCCACTGCTGCTACTGATCCCACCCCCCCCCCACCCCCACCACCACTACCACTACCGCTCGCTGCCACTCATCCCTGCCCCATGCATCAGGGGCCCCATGCCTCACCCCTTTACACCTGAATAGGAGGAGCGGCAGGGGCGGCATATAGAGGAACCAATACCCTCCATTTTCCTCCTGCAGTCACTGAAAGCTTGCTTCTCCTCTCCCTCCCACCGACATTCAGCGGCTGCAGGAAGGGGGATCGGTTTCTCCATATGCCGCCCCCGACGCTCCTCCTATCCAGGTGTACAGGGGTGACACATTGCCCCCCTGAAGCATGGGGCTGGGCCACCCTGTGGGTCAGGGGGGCCCCTTCATGATTTCTTGCACCGGGGCCCTGAAGGTTCTAGTTACGCCTCTGGGCTTGACGATTATGTCTCTTGGGATGCCATCTTTCCGAAGGGGTCCTAGAGCTCTGTGAGCCCTGTCCAATTCCAAACGGTGTTTAGGAGTGTCAGGTAATACGTTAGTGATCAAGTTTTGTATTGCGTCAGGGATGTCCTTGATCTCCTCCGGAAGGCCTCTCACTCTAAAATTATATCGTCTAGACCTATTTTCTGTGTCATCGATTCTCGAAAGGGCCGTGTCCAATTGATCTTGTAGGGAGCCGATAAGATCTGAATTCTAGTTTGAGATTGCCGCAGTTGATTCTAGCTTATTCTCAATTGCCTCAATCCAGACCCCTAGCGTTTGAAAATCCGATTTGATCTCTCCTGTTATAATGGCAACCGTATTTGCTAGACCACTTTCCAAAAGAGCAGAGAATTTATGGTAGAGATGTTCTACTTGTAAAGAGATGTTAGGGCTGGGGGGGCTGGGTGATGCTGGTGCTGGACTATTAGGCCCCAGTGAAGGTGAGGAAAGTTCCCCCTGAAATCGGCCTAGCAGCGATTCTGTAGAGGAAGGGGAAGGCGTGGAGTGCTGTAAGATGCCTCCCTGTGCCCCTGGGGTATAAGTTAGTACAGCAGAGGGAGAGCACTTGCCTGGCATCAGGGCGCAAAGAGCAGCTCACACTGTCCGAACTAAGGCCTTCCACGCTTCCTGTAGCTGCGGCCGGAGCAGCGGCCATCTTAGTACACCCTATAGATGAGGCCGCGGCAAAAAGTAGGCTTAGATCCTTCCGGGCGGTCGGTGCAGAAATGCAGGGGAGATGCTACTCTGCCTTGGGGACTGGATCCTCCGTTCTGGGGAAAATTCGTTAGGCTGTGGAGTCAGGGCGGGCTCCGATGTCGGGCAGTAGTGCGGAGCTCCCGGCTCAAGCAGCCATGCTGGGAGACCCGCGCATGCGCACCTCAAAGCTTTTTTTTTAACACAAAGTTGTCCATTTGTAAGATATTTCCAACACATAGCATGTACATAGCAAAAATGACACCCCAAAATACATTCTGCTACTCCTTCTGAGTATGATGATACCAAATGTGTGACACTTTTACACAGCCTGGCCACATACAGAGGCCCAACACTGAAGTAACATTTCAGGCGTTATGGGAGCATATATTACCCATCTTTTTACTCAACCACCTATTACATTTTTAAAAACCCTGGAGCACCACAGCAATGGAAATGCCCACAAAATGACCCCATTTTGGAAAGCTAACACCCCAACATATAATCTATGAGGCATAATGAGTCTTTTGAATGGTTCATTTTTTTCCAGGAGTTTTTGAAAATGTGGAAAACAAATGGAAACACATTTTTTTTTACACAAAGTTTTCCATCCATAAGATATTTCCAACACGTAGCATGTACAAAGCAAAAATGACACCCTAAAATACATTCTGCTACTCTATCTGAGTATGGTGATACCAAATGTGTGAGACTTTTACACAGCCTGGCCACATATAAAGGCCCAACATTAAGGTAAGACCTTCAGGCGTTCTAGTATCATAAATTACAAATCTCATTAATCAACAACCTTCTACACTTTTGAAGGCCATGGAGCACCAGAACAATGGAAATGCCTACAAAATTACCCCATTTCGGAAAACTAACACTCCAACGTATAATCTATGTGGCATAATGAGTCTTTTGAATAGTTCATTTTTTTTCCAGAAGTTTTTGGAAAATATGGAACAAGAATGAAACCGCACTTTTTTTTAACCAAACTTGTCCATTTATAAGATATTTCCAACACATAGCATGTACATACCAAAAATGACAACCCAAAATACATTCTACTAGCCCTTCTGAGTATGGCGATACCAATTGTGTGAGACTTTTACACAACCTGGCCACCTAGCCTGGCCCAACATTGAAGTTTCACCTTCAGTCATTCCAGGAGCATAAATTGCACATCTCATTACTAAACCACCTATTACAATTTTGAAGGCCCTGGAGCACCAGAACAATGGAAATGCCCATAAAATGACCCCATTTTGGAAAGCTAACACCCCAACGTATAATCTATGAGGCATAATGAATCTTTTGAATGGTTCATTTATTTCCAGAAGTTTTTGGAAAATGTGGAATAAATGGAAACTCATTTTTTTTTTACACAAAGTTGTCCATTTATAAGATATTTCCAACACATAGCATGTACATAGCAAAAATTACACCCCAAAATACATTCTGCTACTTCTTCTGAGTATGGCGATACCAAATATGTGAAACTTTTACACAGCCTGGCCTCATACAGAGGCCCAACATTGAAGTTTAACCTTCAGGCGTTCCAGGAGCATAAATTACAGATCTCATTACTCAACCACCTTCTAGAATTTTGAAGGCCCTGGAGCACCAGAACAACGGAAATGCCCACAAAATGACCCCATTTTGAAAAGCTAACAACTCAAGATATAATCTATGAGTAATAATGAGTCTCTTGAATGGTTTATTTCTTTCCAGAAGATTTTAGAAAATGTGGGAAAAAATGGAATCGCATTTAAAAAAAAAAAAGTTGTCCATTTATAAGATATTTCCAACACATAGCATGTACATAGCAAAAATGACACCCCAAAATACATTCTGCTACTCCTTCTGAGTATGGCAATACCAAATGTGTGAGACTTTTAAACAGCCTGGCCACATAGCCAGGCCCAACACCCAAGTTTCACCTTTAGGCGTTCCAAGAGCTTAAATTACACATCTCATTACTAAACCATCTATTACACTTTTGAAGGACCTGGAGCACCAGAACAATGGAAACACCCACAAAATGTCCACATTTTGGAAAGATAACACTAAAATGTATAATCTATGAGGCATAATGAGTCTTTTGAATGGTACATTTTTTTCCTGAAGTTTTTGGAAAATGTGGGAAAAAATGGAAACACATTTTTTCTACACAAAGTTGTCCATTTATAAAATATTTCCTACACATAGCATGTACATAGCAAAAATTACACTTCAAAATACATTCTGCTACTTTTTATGAGTATGGTGATATCAAATGTATGAGACTTTTACACAGCCTGGCCACATACAGAGGCCCAACATTGAATTAAAACCTTCATGGCGTTCTAGGAACATAAAGTACACATCTCATTACTCAACCACCTACTACACTTTTGAAGGCCCTGGAGCACCATAACAATGGAAACGCCCTCAAAATGACCCCATTTTGGAAAGCTAACACCCCAACATATAATCTATGAGGCATAATGCGTCTTTTGAATTGTTCATTTTTGTTCCAGAAGCTTTTGGAATATATGGAACAAGAATGAAACTGCATTTTTTTTTTACACAAAGTTGTCCATTTATAAGATATTTCCAACACATAGCATGTACATAGCAAAAACGACACCCCAAAATACATTCTGCTTCTCTTTCTGAGTATGGCGATACCAAATGTGTGAGACTTTTCCACAGGCTGGCCACATAGCCTGGCCCAACACTGAAGTAGCACCTTCAGGCGTTCCAAGAGCATAAATTACACATCTCATTACTCAACCAATTATAACACTTTTGAAGGCCCTGGAGCACCAGAACAATGGAAAGGCCCACAAAATGATCCCATTTTGGAAAGCTAACATCTCAATGTATAATCTTTGATGCATAATGAGTCTTTTAAATGTTTTATTTTTTTCCAGAAAAGGACATCCCTGCAGCTAGGGTCCCCCTCCGGACGGTCCTGCTGCCCGATTGCCTCATGACTGCTGCCTATTGTGGCCGCCATATTGCTACACCTGGCATCCAAACCCGCAGCCCGCACAGTCTATCTTGGGGGTCCCTGGGGCTAATGCACTGACTACTGCCCGAACTACCCCTCAGGGCTCCCTGACCCTGCCATTCCCAGGGAGTTTAAGATCATTTATAAAAGCCTCAGTGCAGTGGCCATTTTGGCACACCCACGCCGCTTTGGGGGCCCCTCTGCTGCGACATATGGCCAACTCCCAGCACACACAGCTACTGTGTGGGGCAGGAGCTTAAAATTGCAGACTCCTGAATGAATAGTATGCTGATTAACAGAGGAAAATGTGACCCAGGTCCCCGTCTTTTCCTCCCCGGCTCCCGCTCCGCATCATCAGCACCTTCAGCAACAGGGGCCTCAACATTCACAACCCTAACACTCTGCACATCATATGGGCAAAATAGGCTTTCAAAAACACTTTTACAGAGGATTTAATCCGCCATCTCAACCACATCCTTTGAATCCTATGGAATGTTATCTGCTTAGGCCACAGTCCCCAGCCTTGAGTAACACAGCTGAACCACCAGACCCCCGCTGATCTCCTCGCAACAGCAGAAGGTATGTCACTACTAACTCAGAATCCTTTACTCCCCGTGCCCGCTGCTATGGTTACGGTGGAGGTTTTGGAGCTAAAGCTTCAGACTTTATTGCTAGATTTGATACATAACATTACAAGAGAAGTCAGGAAAATCGCCCAAGAACTCAGAGGGGAGATTGACAAACTGGGGGAGCGCACTGACACCCTGGAAAATTAATTCGATGAACTGGTGCAATATGTTCATGTTTTAGAAGAAGACACTGTTGCCCTCAAACACACAGTCTCTCAGCTCCAGCTTCAGCAAGAAGACTTGGAAAGTAGGGAACGCCGATAAAATATGAGAACCCGCGGGGTCCCTGAGACTGTCAGCCACAAGGAAATCCACCGGCTCCTGCTGGGGCTATTAATTACCCTGGCCACCCACATCCCGGACATAGACTGGTGATTAGACATGGCGCATAGATCACTGGCACCTAAACCTCCCCCTAATGCCAACCCAAGGGACATAATAGTTGCGCTTCCACTTCTACGAAAGCAAAGAGGCTCTGACTGTGGCTACACGCAATAAATCTCGCATAAACTATAAAGGGAACAAAATCCAAATCACCCATCACCCTAGCAAAAAGATGCAACCTACGCCCGATCACCATGCATCTACTAAAACACCAAGTGGCGTACAGATGGGGCTTTCCTTTTTGCTTATCAGTGCCTAAAGAGGGTGTTCAATACTCCATAAGGGATCTTCCAGAAAGTAAATCTTTCATGCGCAACCTGGGTCTCCCCCCTATACCGGAAGAAGAGCTCCAGCTCTCTCCCTCGATGACAAGATCCCTTTTGAAACCTGCTAAGATCTGAACACCAGCACGTCAGAGATCATGAAAGCGTTCTTCTACCCCACAGCGGCCTACCCCCTCTAGATCTCCCACCTGAGGTTTGGATCTTCCCTGAGCATTTTTTGTTACATCACACAGGCGACTGAGTATAGGTCTGCCTATGATATAGGTCCAAATTCTGAGTACTCATAGTTCCATATGTTTCATTGTCCTATCCAAGGAACATTTTACTTTTTTTCTCTTTCAGTGTGTGTCTTTCTCAACCTTTTGGATGCAGATTAGGGCCCTGACCAACCATCAGGCCATGCACCCCTCCATATCCAAGGGTGGCTGTCCTGTATTCCTGAGGTTTTTTGTTTCCTCGGGCCTCTCAAAAAATGTTTTATGTTCTACTATGTTTCTTTTGTTTTGCTCTTTCTTTTTATTCACAGACTATTCTCTGGCTGCTTTATATGTGAGTTATAGAGACAACATATAACAAAGTACTGAACTGACCCCTATCAGGTATTGTTCTGCTATGCCCAAGATATGTGCACTAGAGTATAGCGAACCCAGACTGTAAAGTTCGGGTCCGTACCAGACTTTAGGGTGTCTGCGCCCTGTACCCGATCCCGGACATTTCAAAAAAAGTCTGGGATAGGGTTCGGTATTCGGGTATTTTTTGGCACCTGTTGAATAGCTGCAGGGCAGCCAATCAACAAGCGTTTCACTCGTTTGCCCTTAGAAGCCATCACAGCCATGCCTACTAATGGCATGGCTGTTATTGGCCAGTGTGTCATGTGACCCAGCCTCGATGAGCTGGAGTCACGTATCGCTGCATGTCACATGCTCTCAGGCTAGAATAGGGAGAGGATGCTGCCGTCATTGTGAGGGAGAGATTAGTGTTCTAATATAATCTCATCCTGTATTAGAGAAAGGTTAATGGCTGTGCTGTGAGGGAAAGATTAGCGTTCTAAAATTATCTGATACTGCATTAGGTACAGGTTCATGGTGCTGTGAGGGAAAGATTAGCGTTCTAATATCATCTCATGCTGCATTAGGTACAGGTTCCTGGCACTGTGAGGGAAAGTTTAGCGTTCTAATATCATCTGATACTGCATTAGGGAAAGGTTCCTGGTGCTGTGAGGGAAAGATTAGCGTTCTAATATTATCTCATAATGCATTAGGGACAGGTTCCTGGTGCTGTGAGGGATAGATTATAGTTCTAATATCATCTGCTACTGCATTAGGGACAGGTTCCTAGTGCTGTGAGGGAAAGATTAGCGTTTTAATATCATGTCATACTGCAGTAGGGACAGGTTCCTGTCGGTGCTGTGAGGGATAGATTATAGTTCTAAAATCTTCTCATACTGCAGTAGGGACTCGTTCCTGTCTGTGCTGTGAGGGACAGATTATCGATCTAAAATCATCTCATACTGGTGTAGGGAGAGGTTCCTGTCGGTACTGTGAGGGACAGATTGTCATTCTAAAATCATCTTATACTGCAGTAGGGACAGGTTCCTGTCGGTGCTGTGAGGGGCAAATTATCGTTCTAAAATCATCTCATACTGCAGTAGGGACAGGTTCTTGTCGGTGCTGTGAGGGACAGATTATCATTCTAAAATCATCTCATACTGCAGTAGGCACAGGTTCCTGTTGGTGCTGTGAGGGATAGATCATAGTTCTAAAATCTTCTCATATTGCAGTAGGGACTCGTTCTTGTCGGTGCTGTGAGAGACAGATTATCGATCTAAAATCATCTCATACTGGTGTAGGGAGAGGTTCCTGTCGGTACTGTGAGGGACAGATTATCGTTCTAAAATCATCTCATACTGCAGTGAGGACAGGTTCCTGTCGGTGCTGTTAGGGAACAAATTATAGTTCTAAAATCATCTCATACTGCAGTAGGGACAGGTTCTTGTCGGTGCTGTGAGGAACAGATTATCGTTCTAAAATCATCTCATACTGCAGTAGGCACAGGTTCCTGTTGGTGCTGTGAGGGACAGATTATCGTTCTAAAATCATCTCATACTGCAGTAGGGACAGGTATATGGCGATGTTGTGAGGGACAGATTAGTGTTCTAATATCATCTCATACTGGAGTAGGGATAGGTTCCTGTTGGTGCTGTGAGGGAAAGATTATTGTTCTAAAATCATCTCATACTGCAATAAGGACAGGTTCCTGTCAGCGCTGTGAGGGACAGATTATTGTTCTAAAATCATCTCATACTGGAGTAGGGACAGGTTCCTGGCGGTGCTGTGAGGGACAGAATATTGTTCTAAAATCATCTCACACTGGTGTAGGGAGAGGTTCCTGTCCGTACTGTGAGGGACAGATTATCGTTCTAAAATCATCTCATACTTCAGTAGGGACAGGCTCCTGTCGGCGCTGTGAGGAACAGATTATCGTTCTAAAATCATCTCATACTGTAGTAGGGACAGGTTCCTGGCGGTGCTGTGAGGGACAGATAATCGTTCTAAAGTCATCTCATACTGCATTAGGGGCATGTTCCTGTCAGTGCTGTGAGGGACAGATTATTGTTCTAATACCACTTCATGCTGCAGTAGGGAAAGGTTCCGGTTGGTGCTGTGAGGGACAGATTATCGTTCTAAAATCATCTCATACTGCAGCAGGGAAGGGTTCCTGTCAGTGCTGTGAAGGACAGATTATCGTTCTAAAATCATCTCATACTGGAGTAGGGACACGTTCCTGGCGGTGCTGTGAGGGGCAGATTATCGTTCTAAAATAATCTCACACTGGTGTAGGGAGAGGTTCGTGCCGGTGCTGTGAGGGTAAGATTATCGTTCTAAAATCATCTCATACTGCAGTAGGGACAGGTTCCTGTCGGCGCTGTGAGGGACAGGTTATCGTTCTAAAATCATCTCATACTGGAGTAAGGACAGGTTCCTGGCGGTGCTGCAAGTGACAGAATATCATTCTAAAATCATCTCATACTGCAGTAGGGACAGGTTCCTGTCGGTGCTGAGAGGGACAGAGTTTCATTCTAAAATCATCTCATACTGCAGCAGGGACTCATTCCTGTCGGTGCTGTGAGGGACAGATTATCGTTCTAAAATCATCTCATACCGGTGTAGAGAGAGGTACCTGTCGGTACTGTGAGGGACAGATTATTGTTCTAAAATCATCTCATACTGCAGTAGGGACAGGTTCTTGTCGGTGCTGTGAGGAACAGATTATCGTTCTAAAATCATCTCATACTTCAGTAGGCACAGGTTCCTGTTGGTGCTGTGAGGGACAGATTATCGTTCTAAAATCATCTCATACTGCAGTAGGGACAGGTATATGGCGATGCTGTGAGGGACAGATTAGTGTTCTAAAATCATCTCATACTGGAGTAGGGATAGGTTCCTGTTGGTGCTGTGAGGGAAAGATTATTGTTCTAAAATCATCTCATACTGCAATAAGGACAGGTTCCTGTCAGCGCTGTGAGGGACAGATTATTGTTCTAAAATCATCTCATACTGGAGTAGGGACAGGTTCCTGGCGGTGCTGTGAGGGACAGAATATTGTTCTAAAATCATCTCATACTGGTGTAGGGAGAGGTTCCTGTCCGTACTGTGAGGGACAGATTATCGTTCTAAAATCATCTCATACTTCAGTAGGGACAGGTTCCTGTCGGCGCTGTGAGGAACAGATTATCGTTCTAAAATCATCTCATACTGTAGTAGGGACAGGTTCCTGGTGGTGCTGTGAGGGACAGATAATCGTTCTAAAGTCATCTCCTACTGCATTAGGGGCATGTTCCTGTCAGTGCTGTGAGGGACAGATTATTGTTCTAATACCACTTCATGCTGCAGTAGGGAAAGGTTCCGGTTGGTGCTGTGAGGGACAGATTATCGTTCTAAAATCATCTCATACTGCAGCAGGGAAGGGTTCCTGTCAGTGCTGTGAAGGACAGATTATCGTTCTAAAATCATCTCATACTGGAGTAGGGACACGTTCCTGGCGGTGCTGTGAGGGGCAGATTATCGTTCTAAAATAATCTCACACTGGTGTAGGGAGAGGTTCGTGTCGGTGCTGTGAGGGTAAGATTATCGTTCTAAAATCATCTCATACTGCAGTAGGGACAGGTTCCTGTCGGCGCTGTGAGGGACAGGTTATCGTTCTAAAATCATCTCATACTGGAGTAAGGACAGGTTCCTGGCGGTGCTGCGAGTGACAGAATATCATTCTAAAATCATCTCATACTGCAGTAGGGACAGGTTCCTGTCGGTGCTGAGAGGGACAGAGTTTCATTCTAAAATCATCTCATACTGCAGCAGGGACTCATTCCTGTCGGTGCTGTGAGGGACAGATTATCGTTCTAAAATCATCTCATACCGGTGTAGAGAGAGGTACCTGTCGGTACTGTGAGGGACAGATTATTGTTCTAAAATCATCTCATACTGCAGTAGGGACAGGTTCCTGTCGGTGCTTTGAGGGACAGATTATCATTCTAAAATCATCTCATACTGCAGTAGGCACAGGTACCTGTCGGTGCTGTGAGGTAAGGATTAGCATTCTAAAATCATCTCATACTGCAGTAGGGACAGGTACATGGCGATGCTGTGAGGGTCAGATTAGCAGTCTAAAATCATCTCATACTGGA
>BLSH010440363.1:200682-211911 GCA_018402905.1 Glandirana rugosa
ACAAGCTCAACTTGAATGCAACATGAGTTTGTAGCCCGGGTAGAGATGATCACTCGATCACACAAGTTAATAACACTAACTCACATCTCACATTACGGGGTATGTGTGCCAAGCTGCCAGCGTATGTTGTCCAGTATGAGTGCTGGCAACATACGCTTTAGCTAGCAAGCATACGCGCTAAAGTTGTCAGTTTGTATGCTGCCAGCATGTTCCCTCAACATACTCGTCTGATCTTTTGAACCAGCATGGTTGTTCGAGAGTATACTGGCAACATAGTACACATGTCTCGTCAACCATGTTGTTCAACATAACACGTTTTGTGCGTACGCGATTCAGGCCTTGCCGGCCTTCACCATTAGTATCATGTGTATCACTAGCAATGTGCATCTTCATTATTATCCCATTGAAAAAGATGCTAATGTGTGCCGCATTTCACTATTTGAATTGAATTGCCAATAGACAAATGAATATGCAATTGTGAAACAGAAACCTAGTTTTACACGAACGGACACTTCCGGCCGTTCCGGACTTAGCGCATGCGTGTTTTGCACAATACAACTTGTTGTACCAACTGCTCTGTACACATGATACAACGGTCATATGAGAGCTTGTTGGTACGACCAAGTTTTCTAGTCTGCTCATACAACTCCCTTGTACGACCGTCGTATGTTTGACTGTTGAAATCGCGCATACGAACGATCGATTTCGCATACAACGGTCGTGAGTATGACCTGTTGTATGCGACCGTCGAACCGTGTGTATGGGGCATTACACTCTACACTCAATCACAATAATTGAACACACTAGCTCACTAGTAGAGATGGGCCCGATGTTTGAGTACAACGTAAGTTCAACTCGAACATAGGGTGTTCTTTTGTTCGCTGAACAAACAAACAAAAATGTCGCCAAGTGCCTAATAATGCACTGTGATCTCATAGTGCATTGATTGCTGTTGATGGTTTTCTTTATAAGTGGAAAATGGAGAGAAGTCCTAGGCTTGCCCCATATACAAACCCCTAGCCCAAATTAAGGTAGCATGGACTATCTCGGTACCCAAGCACACAGCACACAGGTATATATAAAAAAAATAACAATTTATTGAATAAGTCATTACAAATTCAGACAATACAGGGGAAATCATTAAAAACAGTACTTACACCCATATATCATGTTCAAGGGTTTCAAAGAGTGGACTCCAATGTTGGAGAAGGAGACTGGATTTTGACCGTGGTCTCTACCGTTTTCACAGAAAACAAGCCGCTTCCTTAGGAGGGGTCAAAACAATCTTGTCTAAAAAGAATAAATAATAAGCCGTAACAGACAACCATACAGTATCTCACAAAAGTCAGTACACCCCTCATATTTTTGTCAATATTTTATTACATCTTTTCATGTGACAACACTGAAGAAATGAGACTTTGTTACAATCTCCCAACAGGCCCCATACTCCCATAACTATTGAGCGATGGTACGTAATATACAATCAAATAACCACCTGCATACAAAATGGTGTAAACACAAAGAAGGCGCCTCTAAGTGCAGTATATACAATTTTATTACAGCCAAAGGGTTAAAAACATTTACTAGTAAGTGGTAATTGACAGGCACATCAATAGCTCCTGTGAGAGATGAATTCCAGCGCTGAATGGGATCCTGGGCAGGAGTCCTGTCTGCAGATGTAATTACAGCCCATTCGACCAGCAGGGAGTGTAGGCAGAAAGGGTCCTCAGTATGGATTCAAGCCAGGGGACACCAGGAAGCAGCTGTGCAGCAAGCACAGAGCACCAGACCAGCTTGTGACAACACAGGAAGTGCTCCCGGGGCCGGCGTGGGACGCACGGAACCGGAAATGATGTCAGGGGGCGGAACGCGTTTCAGAGCAAATCAGTGGCTCCTTCCTCAGCCGATGAGCTGGATAGCTGGGATTACATCCTTTTTACTTTAGCTTTGGGCATGACCCTGGACAGGGCCAGCCTCAAAGTGTCAGCAGAGAAGGACTTGTACAGGGGGATACGTGACTAAAACATAGTAGAACATGGATAAGTGGGGGACAAAAAAACAAACAGAAAAAAAAAACTGAAAAAGCAACACAAGGGTACATTCATAAAAACTGGTGGTGCATCGGATCTCTATTTGAATACTTCTGTGGGGATGCCACCACAAGCATGGAAGTGCTAAAAAGCCTGTGTGAGGCTATAGAACAGTGCACAAAGGAGCAGATGTATTTGTAAGGTACTAAAAGCACAACATTGAGAGGTTGCAAAATGCCCAATTATGCATGTATTGGCATAGGGTGACGTGAAGGTACACTCATAGGTAGTGAATATAGGAATCAAGGATTATAAAAATGGTAATGATAAAATAAAAAAAAAATGTATTTTTAAAATTAAAAATAATAACATTAAAATAAAAAATAGATACTAAAAATAAAAATGAAGAAATTATAAAATGAAGGGCAGCCGCCGCATAAGCAGGCAACCAAGGGAAAGGCAAGCTAGGTAATGCGAAGGCACCCATAGCCGGCAATGGTGGCCTAATGCACTTGGAGGGTAATGAAGAAGACAACATGGCCTCAAAGGAGGGTATGAACCTCCAATGCTTCATTTATCCCCCCAGGTGACAAAACATCCAGTGTATAAATCCAATAAGTCTCCCTGTGACACAATTTTTGGAATCTTTCTGTGGGGGAAGGTCCCGGGGCATAGCTTCAATGGCCCATACCTTTAGCCCAATGGTAGACCTATTGTGGCATTGCAAGAAATGTTTAGGGACACTGTGTGAATCGCTGCCCTCAGAGATGAGGCGGCGATGTACACCAAAGCGTACACGTAGCGTATTGATAGTGCGTCCTACATAAAATAAGCCACAGGGACATGTAAGGCAATACACCACATAGTCTGAAGGACAAGTGAGAAATGCCCTGATCGGATATGTCTTGCCTTTCACCCTGAATTCTATCTGTCCATGCTGGACAAATCTGCAGGTCTTGCAGCGGGGCTTACGGCACTGAAACATACCCGTGAGGGCTAAAAAGGTAGGAATAGATCAACCCGGTGTTTTTTTATTTTTTTTATTTTATCATTACCATTTTTATAATCCTTGATTCCTATATTCACTACCTATGAGTGTACCTTTATGTCACCCTATGCAAATACATGTATAATTGGGCGTTTTGCATATTGCATTTTGGCTGTAATAAAATTGTTTATATTGCACTTAGAGGCGCCTTCTTTGTGTTTACCCTGTTTCTCTAGACTCTGCTGCTGCTCGTTGGGAGTGCTGCCCTGGTGCCTAAACTCTCCTTGAATCAGCCCACCTTTTCCTTTGGGACAATTCTCTGTGCCACAGCGGTGATCCAGAAGCGCTCTTTACCTTCCATTAACTGGTGCATACAAAATGGTATATACTTATATCTACATATTGTGTTTTTATTCATTTTCTATTTTATCTTTTCTCCCTCTTGCATCCACCTTCTCTTTTCCTTACTATCCTTCGTTTCCAGCGGTGACAGTGAAGTCCCCTCCTTGCTTGTGTTACTCCAACGGGACATTCATATAGGATTTCAAAAATCATAAGAATTATCTTTTTCACTCCATCTTCCCCTTTGGGAATCTCGGGTAGCCTGTATTTATATCCATGTGGACAACTCGTGCCCTGTGAACCAGTGCCTCGCATCAATGGTCAGTATTCAGATTGACATGAATATGAGTAGTAATAGTGTAGCGGTACCACCGAAGGAGCTGCTAATGAAATTTGTATTTGTTCCCGGGCCTCCCTCTGATTATTCTTGCAGCCAGTCACTATAGAATTTTCACACAGCCAGGTGCACACACAATCCTGCTTGTTTCCAATGACCAGTCTAGGGGATGAATTTTGAATGCTTTATTGTTGAACTTGGATAGGAGAAGGATAGGTATGGGATACTCCAAGTTAACTGACTGTAACTAAGGACAAATTCTCTGTATAGCAGGCGGTCAGTGGCTTCACACAGCAGACTGACTCCAGTGAAACAAGTCCATCTTTAAGCAACAAAGCACATGCTGGACTTTGTTTCTTCAAGACACTAGCCAGTGTCTCCTTTCTAACTCCGTGTAGCAGACTACCAAAGGCACTTTATGGCAGGCTGACTTTAGCAGAACATGTCCCTTGTTAACCACTTCAGCCCCGGAAGGATTTCACACTTTAGGACCAGAGCACTTTTTGCGATTCGGCACTGCGTCGATTTAACTGACAATTGCGCGGTCGTGCGACGTTGTACCCAAACTAAATTTGCGTCCTTTTTTTCCCACAAATAGAGCTTTCTTTTGGTGGTATTTGATCACCTCTGCGTCATTTCTGATCGCCACTATAAACAAAAGAAGAGCGACAATTTTGCAAAAAAAACCCCAAATTTCTTACTTTTTTCTAAAATACAAATCCAAAAAAAAATATAAAAAAACTTTTTTTTTTCATCGGTTTTAGCCGATTTATATTCTTCCTCATATTTGTGATAAAAAAAATTGCAATCGGCGTTTATTGATTGGTTTGCGCAAAAGTGGCCGCGTTTACGGATGATGAGAATTCATTTCTGGGGTTTTTATTTTTTACTACTAATGGCGGCGATCTGCGGTTTTTAGCAGTACTGCGATATTGCGTCGGACATGTCTGACCATTTTGACACTTTTTTGGAACCATTGGCATTTATACAGCGTTTCAGTGCTATAAAAATGCACTGATTACTGTGTAAATGCCATTGGCAGTGAAGGGGTTAACCTGGAGGGGGCGCTCTAAGGGTTAACTGTGTTCCCTGGGTGTGTTCTAACTGTGTGTGGGTTGCCCTAGCAGGGGAAGGGGAGTGATCACAGCTTCCATATAGAGGAAGGCTGTGATCACAGCCCTTCCCCCCTCACAGAACGGAGATCCGTGTTTACTTACACGGACCTCCGTTCTTTCACTGCGGGGGGGGCATCGCGGGTAGCCGGCGGAGATCGAGTCCGCTGCACCCGCTCCCTGGCCCCCCTGCGCTCACAGTGCATGATATCGCAGCCGCCGTCGTATGACGGCGATTTGCAATATCGAGCCACCTTGTCGCCGTCAACCTGCGGTTGGTGGTCGGCAAGTGGTTAAGTAGTAAGGACAGAAGCTGGACTCTGTTCTTTAAGACATTCTCCAGTGTCTCCTTTCTAGCTGGCACACCCAATTAAGCTGATATGAGGGCAGGGGAAAATTCTAGCAACACAGTCTCAAGGTTCCTCTCACAGATCTGTACTCACACCATGTCCTGGGACAGTCAGTAGCCCTTCTTTGCCAACTTCCAAGCAACACTTTGCCACTGCGGTATCAGACTGAATCCAAGGACATCCTCCCTCTGTCAGCTTTCAAAGAACTGTGGGTTGCAGCTTCAGCATTTGGATAGGCCTTGACTATGCCTAGCAGCTGGCAGCCTCCTGGATAAGCCCTCGGGCCTAACAGCCAGGAGCTGGACATACGCCTCCACCCCTCAGGCTTGGGTGGGCTGGAACTCCTAACCTTGAGCCCATGTGCTCCCTTTTATATGAAGGTGTTCACTCAAGATGCAGTGGGGCACCACTCTCCTGCTAGCTGGTCAGGACCACCCTCAAACACACCTGCCTTCACTGGCTGGGGTTTTCTCCCTCTGTCCAATAGGGACCCATGCTACTGGACAAGGTAAAACATCTCCAGACCATATTATTCAGCATCAGAGCACACTGAGCAGATCTTACTAAAATCAAGGCTCTCTGATAAGCAGACAGCATGTACATTTGCCTATGAGAGAGAGACAAAAACTATATACACTCACTAGTACCCAATCTAGGAGGGCGCTAAATCCACCCCCCGCCAAAAATGAGCCATGTCCTCATTGGCTCTGGGCAACTGCCCCTACAAAAACTTATCAAAAGACTGAGCGGAGTATCCCATGTTGTTGAAAGGGGGACAAAGGAAAATAACAAATGAACAGGGCCATGGGGCATACCCCATATGTACCAGTAGGTACAAATATCTTAGTTGTAGAAATATTCACATTTCTGATGAGACTCTATCAATATTCAACATTTCACATTTTAAGTGGAAGTCTACCAATTGCACTTGATCAGTGCACCCCCCGCCAAACATGAAAATGGTTGGGGGTAAACATAAATAATACATCCTAACTGACTATTGCTACATAACAGTATAAATGTACACACTTATATCACATTTCCCTCAGCAGAGGCCTGAAGATTCCCTGCAGTCCTGCAAAGAAAAGAGAAAACATATGCAAGCAACCAATTATGTACATTCCTGAATAACTATTAGTGGGAACACCCTCTCCTCAGAGGCGGTTTCCCCACTGGTATGCATCTACAACTAACATTCTCGTAGAGGCATCTTCATGAATACTGCCTCCTAAGGGCAACCTTGACACGTTGTCTCCTTGAGGAGCTGAAAAAGATAAAACAACAACATCCTACCAATCTATCTAGCTGACATATTTCAAATTAGCTGGGGTTTTCATCAAACAGTTTCAAAATCCAACAGTTTTTTTCTAATAGCAATTGGAATTTTACAGTTATATCACTAGTCTTGGCCTATTACCTCTGAAGGAGCTTACAACAGAAGTCTTTTCCTTCAACATGTTACTTGTAGAACAACAGTAGGAGCTTGCAATAGAGGAAGTCATTCCCACGGCACATTACTTATACAGATGCTGGACAACTGCCTTCTGGCATAGCAGCAGCCCTTTAACTTAATGTTTCACTTTCTTTCAAAAATGGCCAACTGGCCCAAAGATCTTTGCAAAGCGTCTCTTTGAAGAAATATCTTTGCAAAGTGTCCATTCAAAGAACGCTTCACAAAGTGTCCTTTTGTAATAGGAAAAGTTCTCTCTGGCAGAAGTTCCTTTTCTCCTAGTTGAAGAACAGATCCCAGATATCTCCTTCTTGGTTTTGCAAGGATAGACGGGAAAGGGAATTGGGAATTGGGGGATTGCCTCCGGCAACAACTTTAACTTTAACATCTTCAACTTTAGAGGATAACTCCCAGCTGATCATCCCTTGAGGCAGCTGACTTTGTATCTTTAGCAAACAAACAACCCTGGAATGTGGTTCAGAGGTAGAAATCTGGGTTGATTTCTGTAGGGCTTTGGAATTAACATAAAGTCCCACACAGCCTCATCACACCACATATCACGTTTGGCCTGAATCTCTTGCATGATCTCCCGCGGAGCATAGGGGTAGTCATACCCATACTCTAGGGCAACCTTGCGCTGTGACAGATGCTGGAAGCGGGAGAACTTTGGTAAAGTTTTCCTATCAGCCTTGCCTGCTGCGACATAGGCAGTTATTTCCTTCTTGATGAGAAGGGTGTAGGCATCGTTTTGCGCTTGAGTCTGAGCGTAGGTGCGAGGAGGGGATAGGTCAGGAGCTCTGCTAGCATATGCCTCACAAAAGCCCAAATTCCTGGCACATTGGACAAGGATGGATGCTTTTTCACAATTTCCATCCATCTGCTCCACACACAGAGATCCTTCCTCATCTGAGGTCTCACAGTCCCACTCTGTGTCTGCTCCTGATCCCCAGTCACCTATTCCTTCCTCTATGGACCCATAACGATATATGAAGCTGGGGGGACACCACATCAATAACCCCCGGTCTCTCCTCACTTGAGGGACTGGTGTATTCTTCTTGCTGGCTTAGGTGGGTCCCTTCTACCACTTCAATAGCTGGCACATGAGCGGAAGGAATTGCTATGGGTAGTGATGCTGCACTGTAGATACATACGTTTCCTGGGTTTGGCAGACCATGGTGTGGGTATAAACCACCGGCCCCGGTTCCAATTGTGCCCACAGAGCACGTCTGTCTCCCCCAGAAGCAATAGGAATGGGCATGGTCACTTCCGTAGTACAGCCTGTCTCCCAAGCGATTTGCAAAACTCTCGGTTGGCAATCACTGGACTCTAACTGCATCAGCATCTCCCCACAATGACATCACTGACCCCAGGCACACAATTTTACTGTCACCCGTCGGCATTTGCCACATACCAGTCCCAGGTGCTCTTTGTCTTTGGCGTAGCATGGTGTCAGGCTTCCCTTAGGCATCAATCTCACCCCGGTGTCGGCCACTCTGCGGCTCTTCCACTCAGCTATTCTCTCCGGATCTGTGCCACGTGCAGTAACTCCGGTTTCTGCCATCTTACTGCTCTGCATATGGCAGCTTCTTTCTTGCAAGATTATTCTTGCAGCCAGTCACCATAGCATTTTCACACAGCCAGGTGCACACACAATCCTGCTTGTTTCCAATGACCAGTCTAGGGGATGAATTTTCAATACTTTATTGTTGAACTTGGATAGGAGAAGGATAGGTATGGGATACTCCAAGTTAACTGACTGTAACTGAGGACAAATTCTCCCTAGCTCTGAATAGCAGGCGGTCAGTGGCTTCACACAGCAGGCCGACTCCAGTGAAACAAGTCCATCTTTAAGCAACAAAGGACATGCTGGACTTTGTTTCTTCAAGACACTAGCCAGTGTCTCCTTTCTAACTCAGTGTAACAGACTACCAAAGGCACTTTATGGTAGGCTGACTTTAGCAGAACACGTCCCTTGTTAAGTAGTAAGGACAGAAGGTGGACTCTGTTCTTCAAGACACTCTCCAGTGTCTCCTTTCTAGCTTGCAGATCCAATTAAGCTGATATGAAGGCAGGGGAAAATTCTAGCAACACAGTCTCAAGGATCCTCTCACAGATCTGTACTCACACCATGTCCTGGGACAGTCGGTAGCCCTTCTCTGCCAACCTCCAAGCGACACTTTGCCACTGCAGTATCAGACCGAATCCAAGGGCACCCTCCCTCTGTCAGCTTTCAAAGAACTGTGGGTTGCAGCTTCAGCATCCGGATAGGCCTTGACTAGGCCTAGCAGCCGGCAGCCTCCTGGATAAGCCCTTGGGCCTAGTAGCCAGGAGCTGGACATACGCCTCTGCCCCTCAGGCTTGGGTGGGCTGGAACTCCTGACCTTGAGCCCATGTGCTCCCTTTTATATGAAGGTGTTCACCCAAGATGCAGTAGGGCACCACTTCCTTGCTAGCTGGCCAGAACCACCCTAAAATATACCTGTTGTCACTGGCTGGGGTTTTCTCCCTCTGTCCAATAGGGACCCATGCTACTGGACAAGGTAAGACATCTCCAGACCATATGAATCAGCACCAGAGCACACTGAGCAGACCTTACTCAAATCAAGGCTCTCCGATAAGCAGATAGCATGTACATTTGCCTATCTGCTCTCCTGTTAAGCAGAGAGAGACAAAAATGTTATACACTCACTAGTACCCAAACTAAGAGGGTGTTACATCAGTATTATATGATGAGATACTTTTGAACATGGTTTTTACTCTCTCTTTTATGTCTCTTCTTTTTTTGAAACATAGAGGACTTTTTAATGCTCTGACCACCTACCCTGAGGAAGATCTAGGATTAATTAATTTTGAGACATGTTGGGTTTCCTCTGCCATCCCACAGCAGTGTGCAGTGGTCATATTGGGTGTTCTTATGTATCTCTATTGTCACACCTGTATGTAAACTTATCAAGTGTATGTAATTAATTGCACCTGTTCAACCATATTTGTTCTTGTTCATGTCTTTCTCTTGAACCCTGTGTCTGGGTTCATTTTTAAATGATTCAATACATGTTTAATTTTATTTTGTGTTACATTCTTGTTGAGTTGGTTTCCCTTTAAAGTCCCAGTGGGGGTGTTCTTCTACCTTAACTTGTTACAATATAAAGTAGTGAGTGTACAGCTTTTATAACAGTGTAAATTTGATGTCCCCTCCAAATAACTCAACATACAGCCATTAATGTCTAAACAGCTGGCAACAAAAGTGAGTACACCCCTAAGTGAAAATGTCCAAATTGGGCCCAATTAGCCATTTTCCCTCCACGGTGTCATGTGACTCGTTAGTGTTACAATGTCTCAGGTGTGAATGGGGAGCAGGTATGTTAAATTTGGTGTTATAGCTCTCACTCTCTCATACTGGTCACTGGAAGTTCAACATGGCACCTCATGGCAAAGAACTCTCTGAGACACACCAAACAGTTTGCTGAAGACAAGCAGACTAAGGACATGGATTACTGGAACCATGTCCTGTGGTCTGATGAGACCAAGATAAACTTATTTGGTTCAGATGGTGTCAAGCATGTGTGGCGGCAACCAGGTGAGGCGTACAAAGATAAGTGTGTCTTGCCTACAGTCAAGCATGGTGGTGGGAGTGTTTATAAGTGAGTGGCGCTAAACCATAATTTTGGTGAATAATAATCATAGAAATAAAGTGCAAGTGTGTCAAACAAAGTGCTATTCAACACGGCTAAAAAGCCCTGTGTGCAAAAAGGAATAAATGGACCAGTGTCTGTATGTACAGGTCATACATTATAATTATAAATGTATACATGTAGATTCAGTGTAAACCACTATGATTAATAGTCCATATACAGTCCTATTTCAAACAAAAGTGCAAAAGCAGCGTGTATGAAAACTGTGTGCTAGGAATACATTAAAATGATGAAATTGTCCACCATGAAGTTATCAAAAGATCCACGGCAGTTAAACCATATTCCGGTCAATTGAATGATGATGTCATGCGAAGTATATAATCCGCAGCGGGCCAGCAATACAGATAAGTAGATAACAAACTCCAAACCTTTCAGAGTGGAGGCTTACCAGAAAGGTGAAGAAAAAACGCCTTTGGAAGTATGCTCGTGAAGCCTCTAGGATGTCCGGACTATCAGTCGCGTCACACTTTCCTCTGATGTTCCCTTCGCGTCACACACTCCAACTGAGGGGGGTAAATCTCCGCACAAAGAGGGCAATCCGGCACGCTCTGGGTCTAAACTCTTAATCCAACCGTCCTGGGGATCTTAAAGGGGTCCTTGTAGCGGCGTCGCCACAGAAGAAGGGGGTAGTTCACTCGATCATCCAATCATATTGAAAAAGATAAAGAGCAAGGCGCTCGCCATGGTGTAAAAACCTCTTGATGAGGAGGGAATTTATTTTTGATGTAAACACAAAGTAACTTTCCAAAATATTAATACAAGCTTGTATCGAATAAAAGATAAAAGATAAAATGTTTGCGGCAATCAGTGGGTCAGAAGCTCCCTTTTTTTTTTTACGCGTTTCGTGTTAGTACACGTCGTCTGGGGGGCTTCTGACCTCCACGAAGAGCCGCATATAAATACAGAACTGGATTTAACAATGAGTGAC
>BLSH010440363.1:233522-248243 GCA_018402905.1 Glandirana rugosa
GTAAAATGTAGAACTGGGCGGGGGTGTAGGTCGATATATTCTGTCGTGTAACGTCTAGACCACTGTGGAGTCTTCTGCAGGTATCCTACTTTCCGGAGTCCACTATGGTCTAGCGTATGGTGCAGTGAAGGCCAGAATGGGTCTGTGAAGGCCAAAGTGGATCACTTCGCGTTGTTGTGTACCTCCTTCACACATATACGGAAGTAGTTATCCCTCCTAAATGGATGTGTGATCCTCCTTTCACCGGACCTGCTGTCTCACTGACAAAAATGAAATGAAATGCGGACCCTTTCCTCTGTTGGACAACCTCTTTATAGGCCTGTCTCAGGCAGGTGTGTCAGGGATCCTCCGATTGGTGGTTGGTCTCTCCTCTCCAGATTTTTTCTCCCGGGGATATTTCTCCAACAGGTTGTCTCCTTTCCCAGGCGTAAAGTAAAGTAAAAACAGTCACTCTGTCGTCCAGGCCACTTTCCTCCTAGTGTGTAGGTAAATCCTCCCTATTGATGAAGGCATATACACACTTCCTCCATGTGTTGTTGCGCTTCACTAGGTGAAACCGGAAGTGTCTGGGTAAGACCGGAAGTGACGTGGTATGCGATCTGGTATCACCTGAGGCCTTTCATCCTATGGACGTCTTCTGAGGTGTCACCAGATCTGCAATGTGCTGTCTTATATAGCTGGATGTGGGGGCGGGTCAAGATGTAAAATGGCAAACAAATGATCACACTAAGAGAGCCTGGATAAGCCCTCTGATCCTCCTCCGTTCTTAATGCTGGTAATAATGCATGTAGGGGGAGTACAGTGCTAAGTTGGATAAAATGTATATATATATAATTATAAATATAAGAATTGAATATCACCTTTTAGCCTTAATTAATCCCTGGGCTTTCTCCTAATGGAGTAAGACAGTCCCCAGTGGTGACAAATGTAATTACATGTAGTTTTATATCTGTCCCGAGTGTCCAAATCCAGCTATTACCTGGTAAACCTAAAAGTAATATAAAACACACCTAAAACACATGAAATCAGTCCCCTATGACCTAAATCTTTCTAAGATGGCTGAGATGACCTTTATCCCTCTGAGGTACAGGTGAAATAAAAGCTTTCTTTGGCTAAAAAAAGTTTAATAAAATGTTCATTTTAAAATTATATAAAGGTGTATATTAAAAATAGGTAAGAATAATATGTAAATGTAATATACAGGATTAAAACTGAAAATTGAATAGGAGTCGGAATGGAGAGACAATTGAAATAAGGTTAAAGGGGAATGTTGTATATATCCTTTGAGTATATGTTGAGGGGAATCACTATAACCTGGTCTTGAAAGGTCTTATATAATTAAATATACTACTACTGTGATAATCATATGCCAGGGTCTATAATCTTTTATAAGGGCATTGTTCCCTAGGTGTTATGGCCCTGTTCTTAGGTTAAGCTGAGTCCCCATATTGGGTCCAACACAGTATTGTGGCTCATCTACTGGTGTGGTGACGTCATTATGTTTAGATGGCCTATTAGATCATATTGATGGTCATAATATGTATTATATGCACCATTAATATAATTCTTAGGTAGTCCCCTTGTGGAAAGACCTTTCTTATCTAGTTATTGGTCCGATATGAAGCAATTGAGGTCTATGTCTAGGTTTAACCCTCCAGGAGCCAGACTTCCCAAACGGTGAATCCACATTGTTTCATTCTGCGATATTTTTATTCTCTTGTTCCCTCCCCTCCAATGGTCTTTAATCATATCTATGCCATAGAAGGTGAGTACTGAGGGGTCTTTTTTATGTACTTCTTTGAAATGTCTGGATAAGCTGTGTTTGGGGAATCCCTTTTTGATGTTTCTGATATGCTCGCTGATTCTTTTGTGTAGGGGTCTGGTAGTTCTTCCTACGTATAATAATCTGCATGGACACTCAATAATGTACGTGACATGTGACATGTGTACTATTGCAGGTGATGAGTTGTTGTATTTTAAATTGTTTCCCGTTGGTCCATGATTTGAAATTCTCTTTCTTTCTTGTCATATTTCTTACCGTCCTGCATGGCAGACATTTCCTGCAGCTGTAAAAACCTTTCATCTCCTGAAAGAGTTTGATTTCCTTTGGGGGATTTACCACATTATGTGCCAGTACATTCCTCAGTGTTGGGGCTTTCCTATATATAAACCTTGGTTTGTTTGGAAGGATCATGTTCAGGACTTTACCCGTTTTTAAAATTGGCCAATATTTCTTAATGATTTTTTCTACTTTTTTAAAATCTTTGTTAAAACCTGTAATAAAAGATGGGACTTCACTTGTGGGTCTTGCTATGCGCTTCTTCAGTAGCTCTCCTCTTTCCATATGTGAGACTTCGGTCTTAATTTTCTTTAGTGTTTCTACCTGGTAGCCTTTTTCCACAAATTTCTGGATGACTTATTCGGCTTGTATGTGAAAGTCTTCCAGTTTGTCACAGTTATGTCTCAATCTCATTAATTGTCCTTTGGGGATATTGTTGAGCCACCTAGGGTGATGGCAGCTCGAGGTGGGAATGTACCCATTTTTGTCTGTTGGTTTGAAGTATGTTCTGGTTGATGTTGATTTCTATTTTCAGATCTAGGTACTCCACTTGGTGTGGGTCGGTTTTTCCTGTGAAACTGAGGTCATAGTTGTTTTTGTTCATGTTCTCCACAAAGTTTTTGAGTGTTTCCACTTCTCCTTTCCATATAATAAAGATGTCATCTATGTACCTTTTGTAATACTTCAATTCTGGGTGTGTGTTGTTATAAATGTATTCTTCTTCCCACATGTCCATAAATAGATTAGCCACGCTGGGTGCATACCTCGCTCCCATGGCTACCCCTTTGATCTGTGTATAATAATCCTTCTCATGCCAAAAGTAATTTGATTCCATGCAAACTTTCAAACCTTCTAATATAAAGTCAATTTGGGCTTTTTTCATATCAGTTCTTTCGTGCAGAGCTTTTTCAGTTCCTAGTAAGCCATCTTCTTGTTTGATATTCGTATACAGTGAATAAACATCTACTGTAGCTAAAAAACAACTTACCACCTCATCCATATTCTGTAGTTCATTAATCAGCTGTGTGCTGTCCCTTAGATAAGAGCGCCCCATTTTTACTAGTGGTTTCAGGTATTGGTCTATATATTCACCTAGTCTTGAAAAAATAGAGTCGATCCCATTAATTATGGGTCGTCCTGGGGTTTTTTCAACCTTTTGTGGATTTTAGGGGCATAGTAGATTACCGGGGTTTTGGTTGCCTCCGGTATCAGATATTTGGCCTCCTTTTTATTTAATATTCCCCTAGTTTTCCCTTTTTTGACTATTTCCTTCAGTTTCTTCATGAATTTTCTTTTCGGATTGGTCTTTAGTTTTTTATAGGTGTTTGGTACACTTAGTAAGTTCTCCATTTCTTCTAGGTAGTCTTTTTTGTCCAGTACTACCAGACCCCCTCCTTTGTCTGCCGGTCTAATTACTAGGTCCTTCCTTTTACCTAATGCTTTGATTTTTTGCCAGACGTGATTTTTCTTCTTATTCCCTTTGTCTGTTTCAAGTTTCTTTAAATCTTCTTCCACCATTTCCCTAAAGGCCACCATACAGTCTCCTCCTGGGGTCCTTGGATTGAAGGTGGACTTGTTTTTCAGTTTGGTATGAGTGAACTCCAGAGGTCCTTCCTCCTTTTGGTATGTACTTTGTGTAGCGTATAATTTTTTGATGTTTAATTTTCTCATGAATTTTTGTAGGTCTATGTAGACCTCAAATTCATCCACTGGTTTAGCTGGTGCGTACTTAAGACCTAAATCTAATAGTTTGAGCTCTTCTTCGGTAAGTTGGGTGCTGCTCAGGTTGTAAATGCCTTTCCCTAGTTGGCCCTCATCCTTTTTCCTTTTCTTTCCTCCCCGTTTGCCTCTCTTTCATTTGTTCCTGAGGAGTGGTTGGCGTTCTGGGTTTGTGAGCTCCTGTATTGTTCCCGTCTGTCCTGTGTTCTGTTGGGTGGGATGGGTTGTAGGCGGGTATCCCCGTTCTGTCTTTCTCCATATTCCTCTCTTCTCATTTCCGGTCTCCTGTGATAATTCGTTGGCCCTCTGTGTTGCCATGGTCCGTCTCTTCTTCTTTGTTCCCAATGGGGCCGGTACGGTCTCCATCCATTCCTTCTGGGTGGTCCACGGTAGTTCCAGTACCCCGGGGGTCTGTTCTCCCAGCTGGCCTGAAAACCCCCTTGAGGTCCTTCATTTCTTCTTTCCCACGGAGGAGTGTATTCTTGGTTTCTAAGAGGTGAGTATCTGTTGTAGGTGGGTACTTGGTATCTAGGAGTATGTTGGGGGTGGTTCTCATACATGGGCGTGCGGGGTGTGTAGTTGCCATAATTGTTAGGCCTGGGTCCTCTTTCCATGTTCCCTCCTCTGGTATGTGTGGTCCCCTGGGGTTGGGGTTTCTTGGTGTTCTGGGTGTTCTCAAACCTCTTGGACATTCTTCTTCTTCCAGGTCTCCTTCTGTGGAGCTCTCTTCCCATTCCTCCTGATATTCATCTAGATCTTGCTGCCATTTGTATATCCTCCTGTTGGTGTAATCCATGACATCCCTTTTAAATTTCTTCTGCTTTTTGAGTTGGATTTTGGTGTCATATTTCTTCAAATGTTCCTGCAGGTCCTTTTCCTTATCCTGATATTCCTTTTGTCCTGAGTAAGGTTGTAATGCTCCTTTGATTTCTCCAATTTTTATTCCTATGTTTCTAAGCTTATGTTGGCGTCTTTTGATTATATGTTGTAATAATTCTGATTCACATCTATTAAAGAAGTTAAACCAATCTTCCATGAGATCTGCGTCTTCTAGTCCGTCATTGGGGTGTAGGTCCCACCTAAGCCTCCTTGGGGTCATTTTTTCTTTCAGATACTGTTCTAGTGTGGTGATATCCCACCACACCCTCAATTGCTTCTCTATTGTGTGTTTCAATTGTTTAAATAAGCCATTGATATGGTTTGTGTTGGTTACCTTTTCTTGATTGAAAATTTCCTCAGTATTAATGTTTCTGTTGTGTATATAGCCAAAAATATCCATAGCTGCAGTTGTGGCTCTTCCTATGGAAGATATGAAGACTGATGATTGCAAAAACCGTGCTTAAGATTTTTTGAGGCTAGAAAGTTGTGGGTATGCTGCCTCCAGTGTATACTCCCTATATAGAGAGTGAGGGTATTTGATTGTTTGAGTCTGCGTTGGCGCTCCCCTGATATAATGGTGTGCCAAATTCTTATTTATCTATAGTAGGTATCTCTTTCATTTATGGTTCTGATTGTGGGTATAGAAACAAAATACGTTATAAGTAATGGTAACCAAAATTTAAAATGCTAGTGTGCCAATATCGCTATGTAGTGATGGGGGTGAGTATTTTTGGAATGTAATACTGGAAACAGATGTGCCTTGTCGGAAATGTAATTACATTTGTCACCACTGGGGACTGTCTTACTCCATTTGGAGAAAGCCTAGGGATTAATTAAGGCTAAAAGGTGATATTCAATTCTTATATTTATAACTATATATATACATTTTATCAAACTTAGCACTGTACTCCCCCTATATGCATTATTACCAGCATTAAGAACGGAGGAGTATCAGAGGGCTTATCCAGGCTCTCTTAGTGTGATAATTTGTTTACCATTTTACATCTTGACCCGCCCCCACATCCAGCTATATAAGACAGCACATTGCAGATCTGGCAACACCTCAGAAGACGTCCATAGGATGAAAGGCCTCAGGTGATACCAGATCGCATACCACGTCACTTCCGGTCTTACCCAGACACTTCCGGTTCCACCTAGTGAAGCGCAACAACACATGGAGGAAGTGTGTACATGCCTTCATCAATAGGGAGGATTTACCTACACACTAGGAGGAAAGTGGCCTGGACGACAGAGTGACTGTTTTTACTTTTGTTTTGGAGCATACTGCATGATTGGACTTGTGTATGATTTTTGTTCTAAGAAATAAACCTCATTTTAAAACTGAATCACGCTATGGAGTTGTTCCCATTCCTTCCATGAATTGGACATCCCACACAATTTGGAGGATCCATCACGATACCAACCCCCTGGAACTCACATCGTGAAGGAAAGATCACCATCTGCCCATAGGACCTGGGACCCGCCTGGGAAAGCATATTCTTTTCATTGGATATATTTTTTGAAGAGACTCAATAGCACCTTATATATCACTTTGCATAAGCACTTTAATATCACAGTAACTCGGGATATCTACGGTCCTTGTTTTCTGTGATACTAGCACATCAATACTAGCACATTATTACTTTTAACACTATTGTTGGATACATTTTATGTAAAGATTTATCAGCACCTCTATATATCACTTTGTACAAGCACCTTAAAATATCAGGGCAACGTGAATACATATATGATACTAGCACATTATCATTTTTAGGAAAGTGATATAGTCGCTTTAGTTTGTATCTGCAAAACGATAAGCACTGTCAGCAGTATTCTTTGTATTCTTTTTACTTGGACTGTGTGCAACTGGGGTTGCCACATGACAACATGATACTAGCACATTAATACGTTTATTTACTGAAAGTTAGGGGGACAGATCATTTTATTTAGCATCCGACAAGGCACATCTGTTTCACGTATTACATTCCAAAAATACTCACCCCATCACTACATAGCGATATTGGCACACTAGCATTTTACATTTTGGTTACCATTACTTATAACGTATTTTTTTCTATACCCACAATCAGAACCATATATGAAAGAGATACCTACTATAGATAAATAAGAATTTGGCACACCATTATATCAGGGGAGCGCCAACCCAGACTCAAACAATCAAATACCCTCACTCCCTATATAGGGAGTATACACTGGAGGCAGCATACCCACAACTTTCTAGCCTCAAAAAATCTTAAGCGCGGTTTTTGCAATCAACACCCAGGGAACATAGTTAACCCTTTCACTGCCCCCTGCTGGTTAACTCCTTCACTGCCAATGACATTTATAAAGTAATCAGTGGACATTTACATTTCTGATCGCTGTATAAATGTCATTGGTCCCAAAAAAGTGTCAAAAAAGTCTGATATAACCGCCGCAATATCACAGTACCGCTAAAAATCGCAGATCGCCGCCATTACTAGTAAAAAAAAAATAATAATAAAAACGCCATAAATCAATTCCCATAGTTTGTAGACACGATAACTTTTGCGCAAACCAATCAATATACGCCGATTGCGATTTTTTTTTTTTTACCAAAAATATGTAGAAGAATATATATTGGCCAAAACTGTTGAATCATTTTTATTTTTTAATTTTTTTTTTGGATATTTATTATAGCAAAAAGGAAAAAATATTGGGTTTTTTTCAAAATCATCTCTCTTTGTTTGTTTATAGCGGCAATCAGAATTGACGCAGAGGGGATCAAATACCACAAAAAAAAACTCTATTTGTGGGGAAAAAAATGATATAAATTTAGTTTGGGTACAACGTCGCATGACCGCGCAATTCTCATTCAAAATGCGACAGCGCTGAAAGCCAAAAATTGGTCTGGGCAGGAGGGGGGTTTAAGTGCCCAGTAAGGAAGTGGTTAATGCACTGCGTTTTATGCACTTTCGCACTTTAGCCACTGAGTGGCAATATTTTATGTAATTATTTATTTATTTATTTTTTTTTTTATTGCGCTGCACCAACTTAGGATTTATTAAGTACTTAAATAAGCACCTGTAGCCAGCACTAACTGGCTACATTACATTTGATTGAAGGACACTTGAATACTGGCATACTGTGAACTAGGTAGGTCCACTATTGCTGTACCTTTTATACTCGATATTGCCACCTAGGCTGGGGCTGCGTGTTGTTTGAGGGGGGTGAATGGCCTGTGTTGCCCCCCCCCCTTCTCTGCACCATCTGTCCTGCCTAGCTGCAATTTTTCTAGCAGACTTTTACATGGTCTGCAACTTACAGGTCTTAGAATACACTGACTTGTATATCATTTTTTATTTTTTCTCATACATACAGCACCATTTCACCGCACTTTTACTCTATACCTACATTATATACTGTGCTGAGAGTATAAACAGCAGGAGTATACCTCCCATGCTGGGGAATCCTCGTCTGCAGAGTCGGTGATACTGCCTCCTCTCTCCTCCCTATTGCCAGTATAACATCTCTGGCCTGACCAGCACAGTTTGGCCGCCATATGATGTGTCTCCCTCTTCATCTGTTACCCGGGTGGTGTCTGCAGATGGGAGCAGTCTCCTATTGGAAAATCTCAGTTTGAACCACATTTGTTCATTTGCAAGTATGTTGTGTTTTTTTTTCTCTCAGCTTTTTGACACATGCATGTTGTTAATATGTGACAGTTATCTACTACTATGATGTTTAATTAAAACAGTCTATACTATTGAAAGTAATTACTTGTTTTTTGCATTATAGAGCATCATACCCAATCAAATATTTTCATACCTCTGAAGAAGGACTTTTAATGGTCCGAAACATGTTAGGTTTGCACAGTTAGCATATCCGGTAACCAGTCCCCCTGCATCTCGTGTATGGACGGCCACGGAACCTGTAACGTGCATGTTGGGTATTACATACTTTTACGGCCTTTGGGCCTTGTTTTCCAGATTTTTTTATATTTACATATCTTGATCATGTCTATGTACCTTTTTATGACTTTGTAATAAAATGTAAAACTTTTTAATCAAAGCCAGTTGTGTCCACGTCAATCCTTTGGGGCTACTCTGTGTATTTCCTAGGCACCAGAGTGACTGTATGTTTGTTCTTTAAATATATGGTTTGGACCAATCTGGATATATATCTATTCCTCCAAACTCTCTTTTTTCCTGCTATTTATTGTAGGTCTCAGAGCAGGTGGAGAGTGAAATTACAAGGGGCACCCAAGAAAATGTTTGCCCAGGGTCCAGTCAATATTAAAGATGGCCCTGAATCTGCCTATGCATTTTATAAAGTGATCGTAATGCGCTGAAAAATGTAATGATTAGAGTTGAGCGAACTTCTAGAAGTCCGGGTTCTGCTGGTTCGGCCGAACTTCGGGACAAAGTCCGGGTTCGGGTCCGGACAGAACCCGAACTTTGTCCCGGACCCCAAACCCCATTGAAATCAATGGGGACCCAAACTTTTAGGCACAAAAATGGCTGTAAAATAGTCCTGGAAAGTCCTAGAGGTCTGCAAAAGGAAGGAAATGGGGGTAAGGGTGGGACAAGTGCCCTAAAAAGAAATGGGGACAGGGAAATAACTTTATATATTTTTTAAAAAATAAAAACATAAAAAAAGCAAAAATGGAGGTGAATGTGGATCATCTTCAAACTGGGTCTGAAAAGTATTAATTAACGGTAGAAGCCATATAACTGTTCTAAAATCATCTTCAAACGGTGTCAAAAAAGTATAAATAAGCCGGGAGAACCAATATCACTGTTCTGCAAACATCTGGAAGCTGTGTGTGTCACTTTAAATAAAACTGGGAATAACTGAACATCTGTTCTGCAGACATCTGTAAAGTCTGTGTGTCACTTTAGATATAACCGGGAATAACTGAACATCTGTTCTGCAAACATCTGTAAAGTCTGTGTGTCACTTTAAATATAACCGGGAATAACTGAACATCTGTTCTGCAAACATCTGTAAAGTCTGTGTGTCACTTTAAATATAGCCGGGAATAACTGAACATCTGTTCTGCAAACATCTGTAAAGTCTGTGTGTCACTTTAAATATAGCCGGGAATAACTGAACATCTGTTCTGCAAACATCTGGAATCTGGATAGAAAAATCCAGAGTTTTTCTTCCACTACTACTGGTCGCAGTTATGACTTAAAATTTTTCTGCGCATGTGAGACCAAAAATATTGTATACCTATTGACCTGCCCCTGCAAAAAACAGTATGTAGGGAGGACCACTAGGTCCTTTAATATTAGGGTTAATGAGCATATAACGAATATTATCAAGGGGAAGACCAATCATAGTGTCCCAAAACACTACTTAAAGTACCATGATCGTAATCCGGAGGGGACCCTCTATCAGATCATTGACAAATATGTCCCCCCTTGGAGGGGAGGTTGGATCAAAAGAGGTGTCTCCCAATTGGAGACCTCTTGGATTTATTCTTTGAAAAGTTTTTACCCATATGGTATGAACGTGGACTGGGACTTAAATTCTTTTATCAGTAAGGCTTAAACCCTATCTTACTTTTGGTCTCCATTTATTTTTTATAATCCACGTCCAACCTTTGGCCTTTTATCCTGACTTTGTTTCATTCATTTTTTATCTCATTTTTATCTCAATTTTATATGCTCATAACTTTTATACTTTCAACGTTACATACATTGAAGTGTTTATACTCTCTGCATATATTAGGACGATGGTGTGTACAGTTTTCATATGCTTTTTTTCATAAAGATACAGCACACATTGGTTTTACCTCTTTGTATTTAATATCTTTTTATCATATTTTCTAACCTTCCTGTCATTTTGGTTCGCAACATACAGACTAACTGTTCTATGGTCCGTTTGGGAAATTTTATGTAATATCGACAACTTATTATTTTATCACTTTGTACAGCGCAATAGTTCTCTAGTCTGTTCATATAATTTAATTAACACTTATTGTCAAATTTGCTATTTTTTCACTATGTATAACGCAAGTCGTTTTCCTTTTATGATTTGGCGTTTTTTCCACAAGTGATTTTATAAAAGTATTTTATCTTGATATTCTTAACGACCCCTTTTAGTTCACAATTTTTACCCCATATTTACGGGTGCTTTTTAATTACTAATCACATTATGTTTTCCCCTCCCCCTACATAAGCATGTTTATCCCAAAATTTATATCTTCTAAATAAGATACAGAATTTATGTTCCCACAGTTTACATTCTCTCACTGCCTATCGATCTTTCTTCAGCGCTTATTCACAAGTTCCTTTTTTTGCCACTCATTACATTCCCATATAGTCTACATATACACGGCACATTTAATTGGCTTTCCTCTTTAAATTAATTTTTTAATTAATATTTTCCTTTTTTTTTAAATTTCCTTTTTTTGCACATACACATCACGACTTTCTTCCAGTCACGATTGGTTACCATACCCATAATCCTTCTCTGTCTTTCGACAGAAAAAAGGACCTTTCTTGCTGACACTACCACATAAGGGAAGTTATGACGCGGGTCCATCCACGCCCACTTCCTGGATAGTTCAGAGGGTTATCACGCTCTCACTTCCGGTTTTTGAGAGAATCTTGAATGATTCATTTGATCTATATCCCCTCCTTTTAAAAACTCTTTCACGTTTACTAATTAATCCTGGTTTAATGCGGACTTTGACCATCGCTATCCCTCTTTCAGGTTTTCCAAGTTTTTTCACTTTATGGGCCACTGATATTGGTCCCACACATGCATTTTGATAATGAGGCGTGGAACGCACGCCGATGACGCCATCTTAGAAACGGAATTCGACTTCCGTTTTCTCAAGCCCTCTAGGGGTTTGGTTTATACTTTGATGTATTCTTTATAAATAGGAGTAACGACAGGAGGGGGGAATACCCCAGATGAAGGCCTTTTTGAGCCGAAACGCGTCGGGTTCCAGACTCCTCCTGTCATACCGGTTTTTATTAAGAGCTCTTTCTGTACATTTGTTTTGTGAGTATTTTTAATCCTTCTACTCAATAAAAGATACTTTTGAGACAGTATTACACTATTGTGGTCCCCCCGTTTTTTTCTTCCAATATCTCATGGTGAACGGTGAACGTTTGAATTGCTGGGGAGGTGTTTTCCGGACGACCCTGGAGGTACCCCATGGTTCAAGATTTCGGTGTTCGGTGGGCTAAGGATCCGTTCCCTGTCTCCTTCCAGCACATATGACCAGATGACATCTGACCAACCCCACCTGCGGTGGATTACAAACCCCTGCGTTTTATCTACCTCAGTCTGGTAAGCGTACATCCATTACTTGAATATTGGAGTGTATTGGTACCTTGCCGTGGGCATGATGGGATTCGTGTGAAATGTGAAATTGGACTTATTTATTATTCCCATGCAAGCCTCTCACCATATGAACTATAAAAGTTTGAAGTTCTAAAGAACCGTTTTATATATCTTCTGCTTTGGTCTTGATTTCAATTAATTTTACACTTGATCGCTCTTTTATTTTAATAGTTATATTTACCGTGGGCGCTGCAATATATTTTTTGTGGTTATTCATCAGGTTTTTAAAACTGTCCGTGTCCACCAAACGGAATGACAGCATTTCAAAGGCCAGGAATTTTGAAATGCTGGCATTCAGGGCCAGGGAACAAAGGTGGGTAGGGGGGTACTTCCTCTTTCTCTCAAGTGTTTGGGAGATGGAGAGCTGTAAGCTTCCTTGGGACCATGGTGTGGAAATGCTTGGCGACGGTGGTGGACATGGTGGCGTTGCTGTCATATCGTCTGTTTGCTGGGTGGCAGGTGACACTGTCACGGTAGAGGTGGAGGAAGAGGCCGAGGCAGCAGCAGAAGAGGAAGAAGGAGGAGGCCGTGACCTTTCTTGGATTTGAAGTAATTATTCCAATGCATCTTGTGCCTTAAATTTAGATGCTTGATCATGCAGGTTGTGGTTAGGTTTAGAACATTTATGCCCTGGCTCAGGCTATCATTGCACAGCTTGCACACCACTCGTGTCTTGTCATCAGTACATTGTCTGAAGAACTGCCACGCGGGGGAATGCCTTTGAGCTGCCTTTGGTGTGCTAAGTCCCTGGGTGCGGTGGGTAGTAGCAAGCATACTATCTAGGGTGCGCTCGCTTCGCTTTTGCAACCTGCTTCCTCTTTTGCTATGTTGGTGCCTCTGTGCGACCACCACCTCTTCCTCCAAACTGCACACGTCACTCGCATGACCCTCAGTCCATGTGGGGTCTAGGACCTCATCATCCTCCTCCCCATCGTCTTCCACCCACCCTTCACCACTGCCCTCCTTGTCAGTCTGCACACTGAGGAAAGCTGCAGCAGTTGGCACCTGTGTTTCGTCATCATCTAAGACGTGCTGCACTGGTGTTTCCATGTCCTCATTCTGCAACAGAAGTGGTTGGGCATCGGTGCACTCAATGTCTTCCACTTCTGGGGCAGCGCTATGTGGATGGCCCACGGAAAGCACACCAGGAGAGTCATCAAAAAGCATAAGAGTCTCTTGCATGACTTGGGGCTCAGACTGCTTGGCTAATTTACAAGGGGCTGAGGTGAAAGACAGATGGCCATGGGGTTCAGGTGTCAACTCTGAGCTTTCATTAAGGGACCGGGAGGGAGACAATGTGAAGGAACTGGAGGCATTGTCAGCCACCCAATCTACTATCGCCTGTACTTGTTCTGGCCTCACCAATCGGCATTCGGGCCTACCATATACCGGAGAAGGTTCTGTTGGCTACCTGAGGAAGGTGTTTCACTTGTCCGTGTAGCTGGCACACATCGACCACGCCCTCTCCTTCCAACAGGAGGTTCACCAACACCACCAACACCAGCAGCACCAGCATCACCTGCAGCACCATGACCACGTCCCTTGTTTGATGCTCTCCTCATTGTGCCCGCAAATGTACTATGTAGCTGTATTTAAGTATTTATTAATATCAATTAATACCTTCTTTTTTTTTGGAAAACACCAACGTAGACACACTTTTTATTTTGGTGCAAGAAATGCACCGCTCACACCAACAGCAGGAACCTCTCCCTTTAGAACTAGGAAATGATTATAGAACAATAATCTGTCACTTACAGTAACAGCTGGAACCTCTCCCTTTAGAACTAGGAGATGATTTTTGAACAATAATCTGTCCCTTACAGCAACAGCTGGAACCTGGCCCTATAGGAGTAGGCAATGATTTTTGAACAATAATCTGTCACTTACAGCAACAGCTGGAACCTGGCCCTATAGGAATAGGCAATGATTTTTGAACAATAATCTGTCACTTACAGCAACAGCTGGAACCTGGCCCTATAGGAGTAGGCAATGCTTTTTGAACAATAATCTGTCACTTAAAGCAACAGCTGGAACCTCTCCCTTTAGAACTAGGACATGATTTTTGAACAATAATCTCTCCCTTACAGCAACAGCTGGAACCTGGTCCTATAGGAGTAGGCAATGATTTTTATACAATAATCTGTCACTTACAGAAACAGCTGGAACCTGGCCCTATAGGAGTAGGCAATGATTTTTGAACAATAATCTGTCACTTACAGCAACAGTTGGAACCTCTCCCTTTAGAACTAGGAGACGATTTTTGAACAATAATCTGTCCCTTACAGCAACAGCTGGAACCTGGCCCTATAGGAGTAGGCGATGATTTTTGAACAATAATCTGTCACTTACAGCAACAGCTGGAACCTCTCCCTTTAGAACTAGGAGATGATTTTTTGAACAATGATCTGTCCCTTACAGCAACAGCTGGAACCTCTCCCTTTAGGACTAGGAGATGATTTTTGAACAATAATCTGTCCCTTACAGCAACAGCTGGAACCTGGCCCTATAGGAGTAGGCAATGATTTTTGAACAATAATCTGTCCCTTACAGCAACAGCTCGAACCTGGCCTTATAGGAGTAGGCGATAATTTTTGAACAATAATCTGTCCCTTACAGCAACAGCTGGAACCTGGCCCTATAGGAGTAGGCAATGATTTTTGAACAATAATCTGTCCCTTACAGCAACAGCTGGAACCTGGCCCTATAGGAGTAGGCGATGATTT
>BLSH010440363.1:251222-265824 GCA_018402905.1 Glandirana rugosa
ACAACGACATTCCCTGTCTAGTAACAAGTTTTTTAGTAGAGGGTCAAGATTTCCCTCTCCAAGGTCGACGGTGATGATTTTTGAAGAATAATCTGTCCCTTTCAGCAACAGCTGGAACCTGGCCCTATAGGAGTAGGCAATGATTTTTGAACAATAATATGTCACTTACAGCAACAGCTGGAACCTCTCCCTTTAGAACTGGGAGATGATTTTTTGAACAATGATCTGTCCCTTACAGCAACAGCTGGAACCTGGCCCTATAGGAGTAGGCAATGATTTTTGAACAATAATCTGTCACTTACAGCAACAGCTGGAACCTCTCCCTTTAGAACTAGGAGATGATTTTTGAACAATAATCTGTCCCTTACAGCAACAGCTGGAACCCTGCCATATAGGAGTAGGCAATGATTTTTAAACAATAATCTGTCACTTACAGCAACAGCTGGAACCTGTCCCTATAGGAGTAGGCAATGATTTTTGAACAATAATCTGTCCCTTACAGCAACAGCTCGAACCTGGCCTTATAGGAGTAGGCGATAATTTTTGAACAATAATCTGTCCCTTACAGCAACAGCTGGAAGCTGGCCCTATAGGAGTAGGCAATGATTCTTGAACAATAATCTGTCACTTACAGCAACAGCTGGAACCCCTCCCTTTAGAACTAGGAGATGATTTTTGAACAATAATCTGTCCCTTACAGCAACAGCTGGAACCTGGCCCTATAGGAGTAGGCGATGATTTTTGAAGAATAATCTGTCCCTTTCAGCAACAGCTGGAACCTGGCCCTATAGGAGTTGGCAATGATTTTTGAACAATAATCTGTCACTTACAGCAACAGCTGGAACCTCTCCCTTTAGAACTAGGAGATGATTTTTGAACAATAATCTGTCCCTTACAGCAACAGCTGGAACCCTGCCCTATAGGAGTAGGCAATGATTTTTAAACAATAATCTGTCACTTACAGCAACAGCTGGAACCTGGCCCTATAGGAGTAGGCGATGATTTTTGAACAATAATCTGTCCCTTACAGCAACAGCTGGAACCTGGCCCTATAGGAGTAGGCAATGATTTTTGAACAATAATCTGTCACTTACAGTAACAGCTGGAACATCTCCCTTTAGAACTAGGAGATGATTTTTGAACAATAATCTGTCCCTTACAGCAACAGCTGGAACCTGGCCCTACAGGAGTAGGCAATGATTTTTGAACAATAATCTGTCACTTACAGCAACAGCTGGAACCAAGCCCTATAGGAGTTGGCAATGATTTTTGAACAATAATCTGTCACTTACAGCAACAGCTGGAACCTCTCCCTTTAGAACTAGGAGATGATTTTTGAACAATAATCTGTCCCTTACAGCAACAGCTGGAACCCTGCCCTATAGGAGTAGGCAATGATTTTTAAACAATAATCTGTCACTTACAGCAACAGCTGGAACCTGTCCCTATAGGAGTAGGCAATGATTTTTGAACAATAATTTGTCCCTTACAGCAACAGCTGGAACCTGGCCCTATAGGAGTGGACGATGATTTTTGAACAATAATCTGTCCCTTACAGCAACAGCTGGAACCTGGACCTATAGGAGTAGGCAATGATTTTTGAACAATAATCTGTCACTTACAGTAACAGCTGGAACCTCTCCCTTTAGAACTAGGAGATGATTTTTGAACAATAATCTGTCCCTTACAGCAACAGCTGGAACCTGGCCCTACAGGAGTAGGCAATGATTTTTGAACAATAATCTGTCACTTACAGCAACATCTGGAACCTCTCCCTTTAGAACTAGGAGATTATTTTTGAACAATAATCTGTCCCTTACAGCAACAGCTGGAACCTGGCCCTATAGGAGTAGGCAATGATTTTTGAACAATAATCTGTCCCTTACAGCAACAGCTGGAACCAAGCCCTATAGGAGTAGGCGATTATTTTTGAACAATAATCTGTCCCTTTCAGCAACAGCTGGAACCTGGCCCTATAGGAGTAGGCAATGATTTTTGAACAATAATCTGTCACTTACAGCAACAGCTGGAACCTCTCCCTTTAGAACTAGGAGATGATTTTTTAACAATAATCTGTCCTTACATCAACAGCTGGAACCTGGCCCTATAGGAGTAGGCAATAATTTTTGAACAATAATCTGTCCCTCTAAGCAACAGCTGGAACATGACCCTATAGAACTAGGAGATGATTTTAGAACAATAGTCTGTCCCTCTAAGCAGTAGCCTCTACCTAGTGCAGTCAGATCGTTCTGTAATGCAGGGTGAGATCTGCAATCTGTCACTCAAAGCAGCAGTTTGAGAAATCTCTAATTAGTCCAGAATCAGATTGTTGTGTAATGCAGGGTGAGATCTGCAATCTGTCCCTCAGAGCAGCAGTAGTAGTAATCTCTAATTAGTCCAGAATCAGATCGTCCTGTAATGCAGGATGAGATGTTAAAATATCTGCAATCTGTCCCTCACAATGCCGGAAGCTTCCTCTTCCTACACTAGTCAGAGTCTCCGAGAGCATGTGACTGCAGCACTAAGTGACTCCAGCTTATAAAGAGGCTGGGTCACATGATGCACTGACCATTCACAACCATGCCATTGGTAGGCATGGCTGTGATGGCTTCTAAGGGCAAACCAGTGAAACGCTTGTTGATTGGCTGCCCTGCAGCTATTCAACATGCGTGATCAACTACCAGAACCCAGAACCCGTACCCAAACGTTGTTTGAAATGTCCAGGTTCGGCTCCGGGTCCCGGACACCCCAAAGTTTGGTACCGACCCAAACTTTACAGTTCAGGTTCGCTCAACTCTACTTACTGTGTCTGTTTTACTTGGTAAGCATGAGTGCACTCGAAATGCATTATCCAAAAGAGCTGAAAAGTGCTCTTATTAGCGCAAGCGAAATTGATTACGCATAGCGTATATTAATTTCCACCACAGGGAGCATGAAAGAGCTGGCCAGAAAACTGCAATGTTCAAACTAACTTCCCAACCGGGGAGTTGTACTGGAAAAACAACTTCCAGACAGTTCCATGGCAATAACTCAGCAGCACAGAAGATGTATTTCTGTGCCAGCACCCAAGGCTTCATCTGCCTGTTTGTGAGACATGAATCGCTGGGTGCATGATCAACATTGGAGAAAAAAACCCTTTCAGGACAGGAGGCCATTTTCATTGAGCCCACCTCAATATAGGGATTGGAGAGACCATGGTCCTGATTATCAGGTATTGAGACACCGACTGGTGAAGAGAGGAAATCCAGGATTACCCAGCATCCTACCACCAGTATGCTCTAGTGGCAAAAATGATGTACTGTATCCTGAACCATGATGGATTAAGCTCTCAGATACACTAGGATTTGCGGACACAGAGTCACATGACCCTTTATGAAAGACTAGCCAGCCAATCTCTTGTAGTGTTCTGAGAACTCCCTCCATATACCTGATAGGAATCCCTGTCTAGAGGAGAAGTGGATCGAGAACCCAACCAGCAGACATACATGCTGCATGACGTCTTAATCCATGTAGAAACAGAGGTATGTCAGAAGACCACTCTGAGAGTTGGAAATAGAGGTGAACATGAATCGGTAGAGGCACTTGAGAACAATAATCATAACATGTGCCCCAACGGGATAATAAATAGCAAGTAAGATGCAGCAACGTGGTTGCAAAAAGATAAAATAAGTGTTTATTAAAGTACTTACAAACAGTAATGTTCCATATGGCTCCCAAAATGTGGCTGCAGTAGCCCTACTGGTTGTCCAAAAAAGCCTGGGTGCCCTAGATGGAGGGTGGAAACAGCGGTGTGGTGGGAGGCTTGCAGGGTGGTGGATAAGCAAGGGGGGAAAGAGAAGCGAAGGCTCCTACGTGAGTAACTTCCTGGCATGAGCCGTGGAGTCAGAGCTCGCACTGAAGGGGAGGGCTGGGTGGAGCTGCAGCTGGATCCAACTCTCCTGGCAAGAGCCGCCCCATCAGACACACTGGGAAGATGAGGTGGGGGAAGCCGCAGTGTAGTCCCAGGTGACGTCAATCCTCGGACCTGCGGAGCAAGGCTGTGGTTGGAATGGTGGGTCTGCAGGGAGCCACGGAACAGTGGAGGTCCCGTCACACTGACGACATGTTTCGCAATCTTTTGCTTTGTCAAGTCACGTGACGGGGCGGGACCAGGGTAGGATATATAAAGGCCAGTGACAGGAAATGGGCCTAACCAGAGGAGGGAAAGAGTTCTATCCTCAATCTGGGGACATCCATCACAAACTGGCTTATGATATGCTAAAAACAATATAAGTTAACATTTCGTATTATTGTTCATGTGGAGCCACAATAGTATACAAATAAAAAATAGAACAGAAAAAAAAAAAGTTAATATAGGAAGTGCCAGAACCAGGATCGTCATGGTAGGATCAAAAAATAAAAAATAAAAATAAAAAAATAAAAAAATAAATTAGGAAGTGCCTGAACAAGGATCACCATGGTAGGATCAAAGAAGAAGAAAACAAATAAATAAATAAATACATTAGGAAGTGCCTGAACAAGGATCACCATGGTAGGATCAAAGAAGAAGAAAAAAACATTGATATAGGAAGTGCCAGAACCAGGATCGTCATGGTAGGATCAAAAAAAAAAAATTATTATCTATAGAGCAGGACAATCTAAATTAAGCGGTTTGTTTCCATTTCTTCATTCAAACCGTTTGGGGCCAAAGTATTAAGGCGATAAATCCAATAAACCTCTTTTTTGCAAAGAACTGCAAATTTCTCATTCTCTGAAAGGGATTTGTGAGCGATATATTCGATAGCCAATACTTCAAGACACTTGTAGTCCTTATTATGATGTTGCAAAAGGTGACGTGGGACGCTGTGTTGATCGTTCCCAGCTTTGATTAGTCTTCTGTGGTCACCTATTCTTGCACGTAGTGCCCGGATGGTGCAGCCTATGTATAAGAGTTTAAACGGGCAGCGGAGTATATATATGACATAGCTGCATGAACAGGTTATGAATTGTTTTATAGAAAAGGTGTAGTTTTCTCTGTCAAAGGTGGAGGTGCCATGTGAGATGAATTGACATGTTAGGCATCCTCTCTTCGGGCATTGATATATGCCCGTGCGGTGGTCAAAATATGATCGAATGTCTGTACTGCTTTAAGCCAGGGTTTGGTTTTTCTTGGAGCAATGATGTTTTTCAGGGCTTTTGCTCTTCTAAAGGTAACTGATGGGACCTCTGGTAGGAGTCCTTCCAACTGTGGATCTAGTTTCAAGAGACCCCAATGTTTCTGGATGGCTTTAGTAATCTTTTTGAATTGTGTGTTAAAGCCAGTTACAAATCTAATTTGATTTTCTTCATTTCTGTGTTCTTTCTTAGGAGGGGCAGCTGGGATGGTTGAGTGTTTATGAAAGGCCTCTTCTAGGAGGGTTTTGGGAAATCCTTTTTCAATAAATTTTTTTGTTAAGATGTGACCATGAATCTTGTAATCCTCGTCCTTAGAACAATTTCTCCGTATTCTTTGGAATTGACCACTTGGGATATTATTGCGCCAGGAGGGGTGGTGACAACTTGAATAATGTAAATAGGAATTCCCACTAGTGGGTTTTGAATGGTTCTGAGAAATTATTTTTCTTCCCTCATGGGACAATTCCAGGTCTAGGAAAATAAGTTTTGTGGGATCTATTACATGTGTGAATTGCAGGCCGAGCTGGTTATTGTTGCAGTAGGACACAAATGATGAAAAATCTTCTGTTGTACCATTCCAAATTTCTCAGAACCATTCAAAACCCACCAGTGGGAATTCCTATTTACATTATTCAAGTTGTCACCACCCCACCTGGCGCAATGATATCCCAAGTGGTCAATTCCAAAGAATACAGAGAAATTGCTCTAAGGACGAGGATTACAAGATTCATGGTCACATCTTAACAAAAAAATTTATTGAAAAAGGATTTCCCAAAACCCTCCTAGAAGAGGCCTTTCATAAACACTCAACCATCCCAGCTGCCCCTCCTAAGAAAGAACACAGAAATGAAGAAAATCAAATTAGATTTGTAACTGGCTTTAACACACAATTCAAAAAGATTACTAAAGCCATCCAGAAACATTGGGGTCTCTTGAAACTAGATCCACAGTTGGAAGGACTCCTACCAGAGGTCCCATCAGTTACCTTTAGAAGAGCAAAAACCCTGAAAAACATCATTGCTCCAAGCAAAACCAAACCCCGGCTTAAAGCAGATAGTACAGACATTCGATCATATTTTGACCACCGCACGGGCATATTCCAATGCCGGAAGAGAGGATGCCTAACATGTCAATTCATCTCACATGGCACCTCCACCTTTGACAGAGAAAACTACACCTTTTCTATCAAACAATTCATAACCTGTTCATGCAGCTATGTCATATATATACTCCGCTGCCCGTGTAAACTCTTATACGTAGGCCGCACCATCCGGGCACTACGTGCAAGAATAGGCGACCACAGAAGACTAATCAAAGCTGGGAACGATCAACACAGCGTCCCACGTCACTTTTTGCAACATCATAATAAGGACTACAAGTGTCTTGAAGTATTGGCTATCGAATATATCGCTGACAAATCCCTTTCAGAGAATGAGAAATTTGCAGTTCTTTGCAAAAAAGAGGTTTATTGGATTTATCGACTTAATACGGTTTGAATGAAGGAATGGAAACAAACCGCTTAATTTAGATTGTCCTGCTCTATAGATAATACTTTTTTTTTTTTTTATCCTACCATGACGATCCTGGTTCTGGCACTTCCTATATCAATGTTTTTTTTCTTCTTTGATCCTACCATGGGGATCCTTGTTCAGGAACTTTCTAATTTATTTTTTTTTCTTCTTCTTTGATCCTACCATGGTGATCCTTGTTCAGGCACTTCCTAATTTATTTATTTATTTTTTTATTTTTTATCCTACCATGGCGATCCTGGTTCTGGCACTTCCTATATTAACTTTTTTTTTTTTTCTGTTCTATTTTTTATTTGTATACTATTGTGGCTCCACATGAACAATAATACGAAATGTTAACTTATATTGTTTTTAGCATATCATAAGCCAGTTTGTGATGGATGTCCCCAGATTGAGGATAGAACTCTTTCCCTCCTCTGGTTAGGCCCATTTCCTGTCACTGGCCTTTATATATCCTACCCTGGTCCCGCCCCGTCACGTGACTTGACAAAGCAAAAGATTGCGAAACATGTCGTCAGTGTGACGGGACCTCCACTGTTCCCTGGCTCCCTGCAGACCCACCATTCCAACCACAGCCTTGCTCCGCAGGTCCGAGGATTGACGTCACCTGGGACTACACTGCGGCTTCCCCCACCTCATCTTCCCAGTGTGTCTGATGGGGCGGCTCTTGCCAGGAGAGTTGGATCCAGCTGCAGCTCCACCCAGCGCTCCCCTTCAGTGCGAGCTCTGACTGCACGGCTCGTGCCAGGAAGTTACTCACTTAGGAGCCTTCGCTTCTCTTCCCCCAATTGCTTATCCACCACCCTGCAAGCCTCCCACCACACCGCTGTTTCCACCCTCCATCTAGGGCACCCAGGCTTTTTTGGACAACCAGTAGGGCTACTGCAGCCACATTTTGGGAGCCATATGGAACATTACTGTTTGTAAGTACTTTAATAAACACTTATTTTATCTTTTTACAACCACGTTGCTGCATCTTACTTGCTATTTATTATCCCGTTGGGGCACATGTTATGATTATTGTTCTCAAGCGCCTCTACCGATTCATGTTCACCTCCAGTTCCTAGCTCTTCCCCCAGAGCGAATCTTGGCTGCTGAGACATCACCTGTCATATGGCTTCTCCCGGCTATTGTTTAAGTTTCACACACAGATTTCAGATGATTTTAGAACAGGGATATGGCTTCTCCCAGTTATTGTTTAAGTTTCTCATTCAGTTTTCAGATGATTGTAGAACAGTGATATGGGTTCTCCCGGCTAATTTACACTTTTTTCACACAGTTTGAAGATGATTTTAGAACAGTGATATGGCTTCTCCCGCTAATTAATACTTTTCACACACAGTTTGAAGATGGTTCACATCCACATCCATTTTTAATTTTTTTATGTGATTTTTGTTTAACTACCTTGCATCCGCGCTATAGCCGAATGACGGCTACAGCGCGGCTCTAAAATGCCGGGAGGACGTCAATAGACGTCCTCCCATTCGGCTCGTGCTGGGCGCGCTCCCGCGGGCGCGAGCGGCGCGTGCACGTGCCGCCGCACACTGTGGGAGCGTGCCCGCGGGTCGGGCGGACCCGATGTCCGCCGGAGACCCGCGATCTCCTTACAGACAGGAGGAACGGGGAACCGCCGAGGTAAACACGGCGGTTCCCCATTCTGTGAGGGGGGCATGACAGATCTACTGATCCCTGTCACTGGGATCAGTTAGATCTGTCATGCCCCTGTCAACCCCGCCCCCCCACAGTTTAGAACACACCCAGGGAACATAGTTAACCCCTTCACTGCCCCCTGCAGGTTAACCCCTTCACTGCCAATGACATTTATACAGTAATCAGTGGACATTTAAATTTCTGATCGCTGTATAAATGTCATTGGTCCCAAAAAAGTGTCAAAAACGTCCGACATGTCCGCCCCGATATCGCATTACCGATAAAAATCGCAGATCGCCGCCATTACCAGTAAAAAAAAAAAAATAATAAAAACGCCATAAATCAATGTCCATAGTTTGTAGGCGCTATAACTTTTGCGCAACCCAATCAATAAACGCCGATTGCGATTTTTTTAACCAAAAATATGTAGAAGAATATATGTCGGCCAAAACTGATGAATAAATTTGTTTTTTATTTTTTTTTTTTGGATATTTATTATAGCAAAAAGTAAAAAAATTATTGTTTTTTCAAAATTGTCGCTCTTCTTTTGTTTATAGCGGCGATCAGAAATGACACAGAGGCGATCAAATACCACCAAAAGAAAGCTCTATTTGTGGGAAAAAAAGGACGCCAATTTTGTTTGGGTACAACGCCACACGACCGCGCAATTGTCATTCAAAGAGCGACAGCGCCGAAAACTGAAAATTGGTCCGGGCAGGAGGGGGGTTTAAGTGCCCAGTAAGGAAGTGGTTAAAAATGCTTTTAAGTTATTTCCCTGTCCCCATTTCTTGGTAGGGCACTTGTCCGACCCTTACCCCCATTTTCCTTCCTTTTGCAGACCTCTAGGACTTTCCAGGACTTTTTTACAGCAATTTTCAGAACTTTTAGTAAAATTACCAGAACCCCGAACCCAGACATTTTTTGAAAAGTCCGGGTTCGGGTCCGAGTCCCAGACACCCAAAAGTTCGGTACGGACCCGAACTTTACAGTTCGGGTTCGCTCAACTCTAGACATGTACTCTGAAGCAGGAGGCCAGACTAAACTCAGCTCTTAGCTGTTAAATGAAGCTAGCCCTTGAAGTGGACTGTTTAGACTCTCACAATGCGGATGCCCCACTTGTAGAATTATTCTCAGCTATTTGCTATCAAATTAATCTAGCCCTTTAAGGGAATTGTTCAAACTCTTGCAATGCAGACAAGATTGTTCTACTTGTAGAATCATCTCCAGCTATTTGCTATCAAGATAAAGCTAGCCCTTGAAGGGGGCAGTTTAAACTCTTGCAATGCAGACCAGATTGTCCCGCTTGTCAGAATTATTCTTTAGGATAGAATTAATATTCTTCATCTCAACTTCCATTGCATTGGAAGAGAGGCAAGGGTTAAGACCAGCTCCCAGGCTGCAACTGCAGAAAGATATACCCCTTAGGGACAAGTCCAACTACAAGGTTACCACCAGAAGATGCTACACCCCCCAAGGACACATCCAATTATCCTGATGGAGTATACCCCTGAAGGACACAGTATCCTCCAATGACAACTCCATGTATACGACTAAGCTGGTGAAGGCCATGTCAACCAAACAGGTGACTATTTATGATGAAAACCTCCCATAAGTGCCTTAATCTGACATCCTTCAGTGAAGGTAGAAGTGTCCTGGTTGGGCTTTGAACTTGAGCAACCCAGTACTGCAAGGTGCCAGCCACTAAGACACTCTGCTGCTCTGTCTGTCTGTTCAATTTGCACTCATCTTCAAGAATAAGCTTCTAGCTTAAACATTATACGAAAAAAGGCAATGCACTCTTTTGGAAGTGCTAAAATGTGTACATTGCAGGCATAGGTGTGCGCAGCCTATTGCATTAGGGTGTGCACCCCAAATGTATTAAAACATGGACGTGTTAGTAGGGTAGTGGATAGTGTCAGTAGTAGGGCAGAGTTTGGTGTCAGTAGGGCAGTGAATGTTTTTTTTGTTTTTTATTTTTATTATTATTATTCTTTTTTTTTAGGTGCCCCTTTGGGGGCTTTTGTGCAGTATCAAAAGGGGGAATCTGCGCTGCATGGGGTGATTAGGGTGTGCCCAGGCACACCCGGCACACCCCCTGCGCATGCCTATGATTGCAGGTACCTCTGCCATTTTAGGCATCCTAGCAGCCTTACAAAAGGAGGTACAAAAACCTTCTCAAAGCTCTTCCTCACTCGCATCTTCCTTGTTTGAAGAGGGTTAAATTGGCCAGTTGACTGGTCCTGCAAGGGAAAAGCTTGACATTGTGAGTGGAGAATCCTTGCACAGGGAGAGTTGTAACCGACTTCTTTAGAGTGTCTTGACTACTCATGACAACCTGTTTGTCTTGCTCCCTGGAGGCTTGAACAAGGCAGGAAATTCATACATGGTTTTACCAGCCAAGGCATGAGCAGCAAAGGCCCAGTTTATGGTGTGCATAATACATGTACATGTCTGGAGACACTTAATAGCAAGTGTCCATTAGTCAGCTTTCCATACACCAGCTTTAAGAGGCCTGCAGAAGGGCTGACAATCCAGAAACAGTATCAGTAAATAAGACACTGCCCAAATCCAGCTATAACCTGCATAGAGCAGTAAAGGCATAGAGGTATTAGGCACAAAGACTTGTTGCATAAATTAACAAATCTCAGTAAGTCTAAGGCCCATTTCACACTTATACGACGTGTCCTGTGACTTGGGACTGCAAAGTCCCATGACAAGTCGTTCCCCATTATTTCCAATGAGTACCATTCATATCTGTATGACTTTGAAGTCGTGCCGACTTCAAAGTAGTCCCTGCATTACTTTGGCCCAACTTTAATGCAAATTGAGGTTCATAAACGTCAGTGTTAAACCCTCAAAGGTGCATGCAAATCGCACCTGAATGTGATTTCTGTACTATTTCTGTACGAATTTGTAATATGTTTTCATTATGCCAAAATTGCAACAAAGTTGGACCAAAGTTGTAATGATCCGATTTTGCGGTAAAATCGCTGCAAAAAATTGAGGTAAAATCGCTGTAAAATTGCATCGCATAAGTTTGACTTGTCCTGCGACTTGGGACTGCAAAGTCGCATGGCAAGTTATTCCCCATTATTTCCAATGAGTACTCATATCTGTACAACTTTGAAATCGCATTGCACAGGTGTGAAAGGAGCCTAAAGGGGAACTCCACATTGTTAGGAAAATACATTTTATAACATGTACAATTGCTACTCAATCCAAGCCAGTAATGTATTTAATAACTTTCCCAATTCATCACCTGGATCTGACGTAAATATTAACAAGCAGAGTTGAGTTGAGTTGAGCGGACACCTGGATGTTCTAGTTCGGCGGGTTCGGCCGAACCTCGTGAAACCGTTCGGGTTCGGTACCGAACTCAATCCGAACTTGACCCCGGACACCGAACACCATTGAAGTCAATGGTGACCCGAACTTTTGGGCACAAAAATGGCTATAAAAAGTCATGGAAAGGGCTAGAAGGCTGCAAAAGGAAGCAAAATGGGGGTAAGAGTAGGACAAGTGCCCTGCAAACAAATTTGGATAGGAAAATAATTTAAAATCACATAAAAAAATAAAAATGGGAGGAGGAGGTGGATGTGGAGTAGGAGCCTAGAGGTTGACTAGGCCGTGACCGTGGCAGTGTAGGCGGAAGTGGTGGTGATGTAGGAAGAGGAGGAGGAGGTAGCCAACACTGTTTTTTGTTTGTTTGGTTTTTTTTTAGAATTGGGGTAGCCCCCAAAATATTGAGACATGTTAAAAGAAAAAAACAAGGATGCCAATGGCGGTGTGAGGCCGGTCTAAATATCTATTCTGCATAAGGTACAGACAAGTCTTGTGGGATCCATGCCTGGTTCATTTTAATAAAGGTTAGTTTGTCCACATTGGCTGTGGACAGGCGGCTGCGCTTGTCTGTGATAACGCCCCCTGCCATACTAAACACACGGTCAGACAATACACTGGCTGCAGGGCAAGCCAGCACCTCCAAGGCATAAAGGGCAAGCTTACGCAATGTGGCCAATTTGGAGACCCAGAAGTTGAATGGGGCAGACCCATCAGTCAGTACGTGTAGGCGTGTGCACACATACTCTTCCACCATGTTGCTGAAATGCTGCCTCCTGCTAAAACGTTGCCTATCAGCTGGTGGTGCTGTTTGTGGTGGCGTGCTGCTGACAAAGCTTTTCCGCATTTCGGCCATGCTAACCCTCCTTCTGAGGTGCTGTCGGTGCCACAGCTGCGTTGGCGACCTCTTTTTCCTCCTCTGCCTTCGCCTTGTGCTTCCACTGAGCCCCCGGTGTCATTTGGAAATGCCCTCAGCAGCACTTCTACCAGAGTGCACTTGTAGTCGCGCATCTTCCGATCACGCTCCAGTGAGGGAATTAAGGACGGCAAGTTGTCCTTGTACCGGGGATCCAACAGGGTGGCCACCCAGTAATCAGCACAAGTTAAAATGTGGGCAACTAGGCTGTCGTTGAGCAGGCACTGCAGCATGTAGTCACTCATGTGTGCCAGGCTGCCAAGAGGCAAAGACAAGCTGTCCTCTGTGGGAGGTGTATCATCTGTATCCTCCGTATCCCCCCAGCCACGCTCCAGTGATGCCCATGAGCTGCGTTGGGTGCCACCCTGCTGTGAACACGGTTCCTCCTCCTCCTCCTCCTCCTCCTCATCATCATCCTCATCCTCCAGAACTGTCCCCGGCTTGAAAATTTTCGACCTGGCTTATGCTGTTGCAGGAACCCACCCTCTGAGTCACTTGTGAATTACTGGCCTGATAGCCCTGGAAATGACCCCTTTCCCTCCTCCTCCTGTGCCATATCCTCTTCCATCATTGTCCGAAGTGTTTTTTCAAGGAGACATAGAAGTGGGATAGTAACGCTGAGAACAGCGTCATCGGCACTGGCCATGTTGTTGGAGTACTCAAAACACCGCAATATGGTACACAGGTCTCTCATGGAGGCCCACTCATTGGTGGTGAAGTGGTGCTGTTCTGCAGAGCGACTGACCCGTGCATGCTGCAGCTTAAACTCCACTATTGCCTGCTGCTGCTTGCACAGTCTCTTCAGCATGTGCAAGGTGGGGTTCCACCTTGTGGGCACGTCGCATAGGAGGCGGTGAGCGGGAAGGCCGAAGTTCCGCTGCAGCGCAGACAGGCAAGCAGCAGCAGGGTGAGAATGCCGAAAGCGCGCACAGATGGCCCGCACTTTCTGCAGCAGCTCTGACATATCCGGGTAATTTTTTAGAAATTTCTGCACCACCAAATTCAGCACATGCGCAAGGCAAGGGATGTGCGTCAAACAGGCCCAGGGCTGCTACGAGATCTCACCCATTATCGCACACCACCAGGCCGAGCTTGAGGCTCAGTGCCAACAACCACTCATCGATCTGTTGTTCAATGCCCATCCACAGCTGATGCGCAGTGTGGGGTTTATCCCCCAAACATATCAGTTTTAAAACAGCCTTCTGTCATTTCCCCCTGGATGTGCTGAAGTTGGTGGTGAAGGTGTTACACTGAGCGGATGAGGAGGTGGTAGAGGAGGAGGAGGAAGTGCAGTGGGAGGAGGAGGCAATAGGAGGCAAAGAGAAATGCCCTGCAATCCTGGGTGGTGGAAGGACATGAGCCAAACGGCTAGCCGGCTCAGGTCCACCCGCCACCAGGGCCGATCCTGGGCGGGTGCGCGGGGTGCAGTGCACCCAGGCGCCGCACAGGAGGGGCGCTGAAGTGCCAGAGTGCTTCTCTCCCTCAGGCTGGCCCTACCAACAGGAAAGGTAGGTGGCGGTGTTTTACAATCAGAGCGCACTGGTGCCTGTGCGAGGACAGCCTGAGAAGATGAGGGGACTTCCTGTGACTCTGCACAGTACAGGCTGAAGTGGCTGCATAGAGGATTTTGCACCCCCACCCCTCCCCTCCCCTCTCTCCAGCTGCGGGACTGGAAGGAACTACCAGCCAGGCTCTTGTTGTGTGGAGGATGGGAATGCGACCTGCTGTGGAGATCCCGCCCACCCACATGTTTGGAGCGATCCCCCTGCCGCCTGCCTGCCTGGAGGGAGATGTTAGCTGAACAGGAGCTGGATGTGAGCTGAGGTAAGCCCAGCTGATGTTACTGAATTGCCAGAGCACTGGGTGAATGGGGACTGCAGGAGGCTGGAAGTGAGGAAGGGGTTAACATTGCTGTGTCCACTGATGCAGGTGGGGGATGGGGTGGGGGTGTCAGTGAAAGTTACCCCCTCCCCATCCCCCACCTTGCATTGTCCTCATGGCAGTGATATTTTAA
>BLSH010440363.1:288213-299485 GCA_018402905.1 Glandirana rugosa
TTGAGATGTCCTTCGATGTCATACACACCATACCCTAATGTCATGTTCCCTATAGTCTTGTTTTATTCGTTTCGTCTTAAATCCCTCCATTTTGAGTTAAATTCGTCCCTTTATAATTTCTCTCAATTTTCTTTCACGATCTTACTATACGTACACAACGCATGTTTACCCTTTGTAAATTCGCTAAAATCTCTCTATTGACACGTGCACACACTTACGACCTTGGAAATTAGGGTGTAGTACACACGAGACACGTCGACACTGGGGGAGGGTTTCTTACACGACCTACTCCGTATCCTGCGTGTGATAGCGCTGAAAGCTGAAAAATGGCCTGGACAGGAAGGGGGTTTTCGTGCCCAGTATTGATGTGGTTAATTCACTCTGCACATTTTGTTATGATATACGTGAAGTCATATCATGGGCGTCCTATGCCTCATCCAGCACATTCTTTGGGAGGGGGTCACAGCTGCACAGAGCACACATGATGTGGGATTAAAGGTTCCAGCATTCACACACGTGCACAGTTATCTCTCTAAAATCGCTTAAATGTTTCCCATTTGTACGCAACACATGCATATCATTCTAGCACTTTCTTTTAACTCTCTTTAATATTTCCCTGCTTAAATTGAGTTTTACCTCCCTAAATTCTGCTTTGCTTATTTTGTTCTGATATCCCTTGTACTGTAATCCCATACCACACATACTGTAGCTTCCTGTAGAGTTTACTAGTTGTAGTGCCTGGCCCTAAATTTATCCCACATCTCAACATCACAATATCCCTTTCTGTCCAGTGTTAAATGTCTGTCATCCTTCATCCATCCCGCTCACATAGATAGCTGTTCCTGTTTAAATCTGCATGATTCTTAGTTCTTTGGTAACCCAGTTACCCATTGTGGCTCACTATCCACTCTAACCATTTATCTAGGGGCTCAGTATAGGCGTGAACCGCACCTTTGGTTCATATATTTTATGCGCTGGGCATTCTTTGAGGGTCTCTTACCCTTCATTTCCTTACTTAATTTATTGCCCATGACTGGCCAGTCTTCTCTCTTCTCTACTTGTGTCTATACCCTGTTGCCTCTAAACTACTTTATCTAGCAGATGTGTACTTCATTTAACCTGGGAACAGCACTATTTTTCCCTTTCTTATCTATAACACTCCAATAATAGACAGTGACGACATAACATATAACCACCAATCAATACAGTTCGATTAAGAGGAGTAAAATAGGTACCATTTGTCCCGAAAATGCCTTACCAATCAAGGAAGTCTGATAACTTAAATGTAAGCAAAAGGGCGGGGGCGTGGTGAATGGCGGAGAAGATGGCCGCATGATCCAGCAGCTCTGCTCGGCCACCCGGGACAAACAGCTATATCGGGTACCTCCACAACCGCACACAGGCACATTCAGCTCCAGCATACCCCCGAGTGCACAGACAATGACCCACAAGAAGAAGGAAGGCTCGCAAGTTAAAAAACTGGCCAGCTTCTTTCAACCCAGCAAAATGACCATGACCAAAATGGCGGCGGACCGTGGCTGCAGCAGACACGCGGAGCGGGAGCAGATCCAAGGAGCAGAGGCAGCGGTCCACAAGCGGCACGTCAAGTGGGGAACCCGAAGAGTGGAGACTCCTCCGGACCCTCCTGTCCTTCCACCCAAAGCCCTGCAAAGTTGAGGCCCCATAAAGACCAGCAGGAGGACGAGCCGGGCATGGAGGTAAGCTGCACGCAACCCACAACTAGCCACACACACCAGGCCGCTCCAGACCCCATAGACTCATTCTCTGCATTAGGGCAACCAATATCAGACATAACCCTCAAAGGAATTCTACGATCGCTCAGAACATCTCTACAAACAGACATCAGAGATTGTGTGAACCAGATTCAACATGAGCTATACAAGCTAGGGGACAGAGTAGCACACACAGAGGCATCCATAGAGGAAATCACCTCCTCCTTCAACTCCATGGTGGATGCTCATAATGATCAAGCAGAAGAGATAAAGTGGTTAAAAGCAAAACTATCAGATCTCGAGGACCAGGCAAGGAGGAATAACTTAAAGATAAGGGGCATATCAGAAAAAATACCTCCAGACCAACTACAGCAGTATGTGACAGAGCTATTCACCAAAGTAGCCCCAACTTTGACCACCGCAGAACTGACAAATGACACAATACACAGGCTCCCCAAGCCCTCATTTCTTGCCTCTGATTACCTAGAGACGTTATAATCAGACTGCACTACTATAAGACTAAGGAGGCGATCACATCAGCATTCAAGAAAGCCACAGTATTGCCAGGAGAATATGCAGGCCTGCAAATGTTACCTGACTACCCAAATGTTACCTGGCACACGTTACAGAGACAAAAAAATCTAGCAACAATCACAAAAGCCCTAAGGAACCACAATATACCACACTGCTGGAAGTATCCAGCAACCCTATCTGTTACGCACAATGGCAACACATCCATGATAACATCCCTGGAGGATGGGCTCCAAGCACTACACCAGTGGGGTATCCTACCCCCCCAACATGTCCCACGAAACCCCATCCTCCTACTCCAATCCCAATGGAAGAGGAATGGCAAATTGTGTCTCGTAAACAGCTGGCCAAGACAAAGTCCACAAATGGAGGTACCTGATACCCGCACCCAAGCTAACTACCCACACTATGTCCCAGGCCACAGGATAACTACACATCCAAATGGCCCCTACGGATACAATAACAGTTTTTTCTGTTTTTGGATCTACGTTCAGATCCTCTTTTTATGTTAATTTCTTGTTTTCTGCGCAAGTTCAATTTTCTTACACCCTGTTACCAAGGGTCACTATAACAAAATCAGAAACTACCACCAGAGAACCAGCATACAGCATCCGCACTCAAGTGTCAATTAATCAGTGGCCGCCGAGCTCTGTGATGGACGTCTAAGCCCAGAGTTCCGCTCAGCCATCAGGGAACACAGCCAAATACGGAGCCCACAGCCGTGACACACAGATGCCGCTACACCGATCATGGACCAGAGAGTCCCCAGGATGACACGCCGGCGGAAAACACCGCTGCAACTTAGCAAGATGCCGGGGTTTTACCCCGCAATCCAGAAGGGGCAGCAGCAAAATGGCGGCAGCGCCGGCTCCACATGAGGAGACCAGGCAACGGGCCACAACTAGGAGAAGGAGGAAGCGGGTCATCCACTGCCAACTCCAGCCCGACAGTGAGAAGCCCTGCAAAATCCAAAGCCCGCAAGCACTCCCCACTGAGAACACAAGGAGGCCAGGACATGGAGGTGAGTGGCGCAGAGACCTCAGCATCACACAGCACAGCAGGGAGAACGGATCCCATAGCAGCCTTCCCCACAACAGGCCAGCCGGTCTCAGACACTGTGCTCAAGGACGTGATGTTGTCCTTACATGCAGCCCTCCAAGCAGACCTCATATCCAGTGTCCAAAGGTACCAAGCTGAGGTACATAAGCTGGGAGATAGAGTAGATCACCTGGAAAATACAATGGGAGACTGTACAGTGTCCTTCAACACCCTAATAGAAGCACACAATCTAAAGAGATTAACTGGCTGAAGACAAGATTTCAGACTTAGAAGACCGCTCGAGGAGGAACAACCTCAAAATTAGAGGTATACCTGAGGATATACTCCCCCAGCAACTCCAACAGTATGTATTGACATTTTTCTCCTCACTAGCACCCTCATTGACGACACAAGACCTTATAATAGACAGGATCCACCGGCTCCCAAAACCGTCATTCCTGGCTGCAGAGGTACCAAGGGATGTCTTGCTGAGGGTTCACTTTTATCATATAAAAGAATCGATAATGACGACCTTCAAAAAAGCAGACAGTATACCCTCTATGTACGCCACAGTACAGATCCTGCTTGATCTCCCCAGACACACCCTCCAAAGGCACCGCAACCTGGCCACAATCACCAAAGCCTTAAGAAACCACAAAATATTACATAAATGGAAGTACCCAGCCACACTGATCATCACCCATAGGGGAGAATCAACCTCAGTATTGACAATGGAGGAGGGTATCTCTACACTGTGCAAATGGGGCATTATGCCGGATCCACCACCAACATCCACTCAGTCCAACCTGCCCTCTCTCATGGAACCTGAGTGGCAGGTAGTCTTGCACAAGAAGCACAATAGAAAACACACAGGAGGCTCCTAAATTTAATCAAACACCACAATACCATCAATCCAGAAATTCCCCGGACTAGAGGACCATTACACGTAAATTCTTACAAGAAGTAATGTTCTCTCTATTCCCTCCACCTGGATTACCCAGGCAACTACCACTACCCAAGGCCCCACAACAGGACCTTTTTTTTACCGGCATAGTTACGCCGTTCTGTTTACGTTATGTGAAGTTAACATGTTCTCTTTATCTAATTGTTTGGTACATCTAGCAATGTACAGCAGGAACACGCAGCATGCTACACCATTGGCGGACAGCATGAATAGGACAAGCACACAAGACCTGGTCTCTGCAACCCATTTCATCTTAACTATGAGTAACCATCGGAACAGTACATTATACTCCTAACACTTTTCCATGCCCATAACATGTATATCCATTAATGTAAGAGGCCTGAACCACCATGCCAAAAGGCACTCTCTATGGAAAGACGCTACTACATACAAAGTAGACATCCTTAGCATCCAGGAAACACATTTTCAACACAATGCAGTTCCCAAATGCAGTCACAAAGACTACCCGAACATATTCCTATCCAACGCCAAGGAAAAAAAGAGAGGAGTGCTTCTGGCCTTCAAAAATACTCTAACTCTTTAACTAAAAGAAGAAATCACTGACCCCGGGGGTCGATTTCTCATTGTCAAGTGTGACATTAACTCTCAACCTTTCACAGTGGTGACTATATATGCCCCCAACACACACCAGTTACAATTCCTCTGTAAGCTGTTTAAACGTATCACATCAGTTAAATACGGACATCTCCTAATAAGCGGGGACTTTAACATGACAACAAACCCTAGCCTGGATATCACTTCGCAACCCAAGAGATATACAAACTCTCTCCAACAACTTCTCCATACAGAGGAAATCTTTGATGTTTGGTGCTGCCAGCACAACAATGAAAGAGACTACACCTTCTTCTCTTCCAGACACAATTCGTACTCCAGAATAGACATGTATTTAACTGACAAGTGGCTACTACAGAATATAGTATCTTCCTCTATTCATGATATAACGTGGTGGGATACATATGGTCATCGCAGAGCGGAGCGTCCCACCCTCCACACCCATCTGGCGCTGCAACACTAAACTACTTCACAATGAACGAAAACTCAGTATCCTCCCCCACTACACTGTGGAATGCCCACAAGGCTTATGTGAGGGGCATTCTAATTCAACTAGGGGCTAGAGCCAAGAAAACGGAACTCAGAGAAAAGCTGAAAAATCTACTAGCCCAACAATATCACAGGTACTTAAAAAAACTAAAAAAACACACTCTTATGCAAATGCCAACAGGGTAGGAAAATATTTGGCTAACAGGATTAAACAAGCAAGGGCCAAAACAAGAATTTCACACTTTATTCATCCCCTATACAAACAAACTATCACAAACCCAAAAGATATCGCAAACCAATTCGCTGAATATTATGAGGCGCTTTACAATTTAAATATGGACCCTAACAGTACACAACCCACTCTAACAAATATCCAGAAATTCCTGGAGACAATCAACCTCCCCACACTTACAGATCCTCAATTACAATTCTTAAATGCACCATACACTCACAAGGAAATAGAAAAAATAATCCTATCACTCCCCAATGGAAAATCACCAGGCCCAGATGGCCTCTCCAATGAATATTTCATTACTCACTCCTTACATGCAAAAAGTATTCACAAAAACGACCCAAGAATCAATGTTTCCAAAAGAGATGCTGGGAGCTTACGTGGTCACCCTGCCAAAACCAGGGAAGGACCCCAATACACCCGCTAACTTCAGGCCGATTTCACTGTTAAATACAGACTTCAACATATATGCAAAACTTCTTGCCAAATGACTAACAGACATACTACCGCACCTAATCAAAAAAGACCAGATGGGCTTTGTGAGGGGAAGACAATCCGCTGATACCACCAGAAGAATAATAAATATACAATGTTATGCTGAAAAAACCCGAACGCCTTCTCTGCTTCTCTCCATAGATGCAGAGAAGATAGAGTCCATTGGACATACATGTCGGAAGTGCTGCAGAAGTTTGGTTTCCAGGGTCCAATCCTGTCAGCGATACTTGCTCTATAGTCTAACCCAATAGCTCAAGTGTACACATCTGGATTTCTGTCTAGACCGTTCAACATCTCGAATGGGACCCGACAGGGCTGTCCGCTATCGCCCACAATTTTTAATCTCCCGATAGAGCCACTGGTTGAAAGAATAAGAACACATCCACAGATCACTGGATTTAATTTTAAAAATGAATCACATGTGATAACACTATTTGCAGATGATGTGATTCTAATGTTAACAAATCCCTGCAAGTCCCTCCCAATAGCCCATCAGGTTCTATCCGAATTCAGTGATATGTCCTACTATAAGGTAAATTTCACCAAATCCCTCATCCTAGATATAGGACTACCACCCAACCTCAGATCACAATTACAAAATAACCTAAAATACGCCTGGAACGATAAGAGGATATCATACTTAGGAATAACTATCACTAAATCCTCCCAGGCACTAGTAAAAGCCAACCTCACTCCACTCATTACTAAAATTGAACCAATACTCACAGCCATTTCTCAACGCAACCTTTCATGGGCCGGCAGAATAGCTGCCATAAAGATGATGGTTTCTTCCCTAGATCCTATATATCTTCAGAGTGTTACCTCTGCCTATCCAAAACAAATACCTCAATACCTTGTCGGGCCTCCTAGAGATGCATATGCAAAGGAAAGAGAACCAGATGCTCACAGGCTACTATGATTCTACACAAAAGCTGTGGTGGGGCGGGTGTGATAGACATCAAAGACTACTATTGGGCTGTACGGTTAGAGCAAATCTATTACTGGCTTGTGAACACAGACAAACCAGTATGGATAGAAATAGAATCGGCCATGCAACCAACAGAAGACCTCACAACATTATTAATGAGTGACAAGTGGAGAAGGTGGAACATAATCAAATTCCCACCAACTATACAAGCTTCCACCCTAGCCTGGCGTCACCTGTTAAAACAAACAACAAACCCTACAAAAAAGGTAAACCACGAGTACTCAAGTTGAGTTGAGCGAACACCTGGATGTTCGGGTTCGGCGGGTCCGGCCGAACTTCACGAAAAAGTTTGGGTTCGGTACCGAACTTGACCCGAACTTTACCCCGGACCCCGAACCCCGAACCCCATTGGAGTCAATGGGGACCTGACCTTTTCGTCACAAAAATGGCTGTAAATAAGTCCTGGCAAGTGGCGCAAATGGAAGTAAAATGGGGGTAAGAGTAGGACAAGTGCCCTACAAAAAAATGGGGATAGGGAAAATAACTTAAAATCAAATAAAAAAAAAAATGGGAGGGGGGGTGGATGTGGAGTAGGAGCCTAGAGGTTGACTAAGCAGTGACCGTGGCAGTGTAGGTGGAAGTGGCAGTGGTGGAGGAGGAGGTTGCCAACACTTTTTGTTGTTTGTTTGTTTTTTTTTTCTATTTGGGGTAGCCCCCAAAATATTGAGGCATATTCAAAAAACAAGTATACCAATGGCTGTGTGAGGCCGGTCTGAATGTCTATTCTGCACAAGGTACAGACAAATCTTGTGGGATCCATGCCTGGTTCATTTTAATAAACGTTAGTTTGTCCACGTTGGCTGCGGACAGGCGGCTGCGCTTGTTTGTGATAACGCCCCCTACCGTGCTAAACACACGTTCAGACAATACACTGGCTGCAGAGCAGGCCAGCACCTCCAATGCATAAAGGGCAAGCTCAGGCCATGTGCCCAATTTGAAGACCCAGAAGTTGAATGGGGCAGACCCATCAGTCAGTATGTGTAGGCGTGTGCACACATACTGTTCCACCATGTTGCTGAAATGCTGCCTCCTGCTAAGACCTTGCTGGTGCTGCTGTTTGTTGTGGCGGGCTGCTGACAAAGCTTTGCCACATTTTGGCCATGCTCACCCTGCCTTCTGAGGTGCTGGTGGTGCCACAGCTGTGTTGGCGGCCTCTTCCTCCTCCTCCTCTGCCTTCACCTTGTGCTTACACTGAGCCCCAGGTGTCATTTGGGAATGCCCTCAGCAGCGCGTCTACCAGTGTGCGCTTGTAGTCACGCATCTTCCTCTCACGCTCCAGTGAGAGAATTAAGGACGGCAAGTTGTCCTTGTAACGGGGATCCAGCAGGGGGGCCACCCAGTAATCAGAACAAGTTACAATGTGGGCAACTCAGCTATCATTGCGCAGGCACTGCAGCATGTAGTCGGCCATGTGTGCCAGGCTGCCCAGAGGCAAAGACAAGCTGTCCTCTGTGAGAGGTGTATCATCTGTGTCCTCCGTATTCCCCCAGTCACGCTCCAGTGATGCCCATGAGCTGCATTGGGTGACAACCTGCTGCGGTTCCTCCTCCTCCTCCTCATGATCTTCCTCGTCCTCCTCATCCTCCAGAACTGTGCCCTGGCTTGAATATTTTATACCTGGCCTATGCTGGTGCAGGAACCCACCCTCCGAGCCACTTGTGAATGACTGGCCTGATAACCGTGGAAATGACCCCTCTTCCTCATCCTCCTCCTCATCTCCCTGTGCCACATCCTCTTCCATCATGGCCCGAAGTGTTTTTTTCAAGGAGACATAGAAGTGGGATAGTAACGCTGAGAACAGCGTCATCGGCACTGGCCATGTTGGTGGACTACTCAAAACACCGCAATACGGTACACAGGTCTCGCATGGAGACCCACTCGTTGGGGGTGAAGTGGTGCTGTTCCGAAGAGCGACTGACCCGAGCGTGCTGCGGCTGAAACTCCACTATTGCCTGCTGCTACTCGCACAGTCTCTCCAGCATGTGCAAGGTGGAGTTCCACCTTGTGGGCATGTCGCATAGGAGGCAGTGAGCAGGAAGGCCGAAGTTCCGCTGCAGCGCAGACAGGCAAGCAGCAGCAGGGTGAGAAAGCCGAAAGTGCGCACAGATGGCCCGCACTTTATGCAGCAGCTCTGACATCCGGTAGTTTTTTAGAAATTTCTGTACCACCAAATTCAGCACATGCGCCAGGCAAAGGATGTGCATCAAACCGGCTAGGCCCAGAGCCGCTACGAGATTTCGCCCATTGTCGCACACCACCAGGCTGCGCTTGAGGCTCAGTGGCAACGACCACTCATCGGTCTGTTGTTCAATGCCCGCCCGCAGCTCCTGCGCAGTGTGGGGTTTATCCCCCAAACTTATCAGTTTTAAAACAGCCTGCTGTCATTTTCCCCTGGATGTGCTGAAGTTGGTGGTGCAGGTGTTACGCTGAGAGGATGAGGAGGTGGTAGAGGAGGAGGAAGCGCAGTAGGAGGAGGAGGCAACAGGAGGCAAAGAGAAATGCCCTGCAATCCTCGGTGGCGGAAGGACATGCGCCAAATGGCTAGCCGCCTCAGGCACACCCGCCACTACATTTGCCCAGTGTGCAGTTAGCGAGATATAGCGCTCCTGCCCGTGCTTACTGGTCCATGTATCAGTGGTTATGTGGACCTAGCCGCCTCAGGCCCACCCGCCACTACATTTGCCCACTGTGTAGAGTTGAGCGAACCTCTGGAATTTAGGGACAGAGTCTGGGTTCGGGTCCGGACAGAACCCGAACGTTCGCACGGACCCCGAACCCCATTGAAATCAATGGGGACCCAAACTTTTAGGCACAAAAATGGCTGTAACAAAGTCCTGGAAAGCCCTAGAGGGCTGAAAAAGGAAGTAAAATGGGGGTAAGAGTAGGGCAAGTGCCCTACAAAAAAATGGGGATAGGGAAAATAAATTAAAATCAACTAAAAAAATGGAAAGGGAGGTGGATGTGGAGTAGGAGCCTAGAGGTTGACTAGGCAGTGTAGGTGGAAGTGGCGGTGGTAGAGGAGTAGGAGGAGGTAGCCAACATGGTATTTTTTTTTTTTTATATTGAGGCCTATTCAAAAAAACAAGTATGTGAATGGCTGTGTAAGTCCGGTCTAAATGTTTATTCTGCACAAGGTACAGACAGGTCTTGTGGGATCCATGCCTGATTCATTTTAATAAAGTTTAGCTTGTCCATGTTGGATGTGGACAAACGGCTCCGCTTGTCTGTGATAACGCCCCCCTGCCGTGCCAAACACACGTTCCGACAATACACTGGCTGCAGGGCAGGCCAGCACCTCCAAGGCATAAAGGGCAAGCTCAGGCCATGTGGCCAATTTGGAGACCCAGAAGTTGAATGGGGCAGACCCATCAGTCAGCACATATAGGCGTGTGCACACATACTCTTGCACCATGTTGCTGAAATGCTGCCTACTGCTAAGACGTTGTCTATCGGCTGGTTGTGCTGTTTGTTGTGGCGGGCTGCTGACAAAGCTTTGCCACATTTCAGCCATGCTAACCCTGCCTTCTGAGGTGCTGGCGGTGGCACAGCTGCGTTGGTGGCCTCTTCCTTCTCCTCCTCTGCCTTTGCCTTGTGCTTCCGCTGAGCCCCCGGTGTCATTTGGGAATGCCCTCGGCAGCGCCTCTACCAGTGTGCGCTTGTAGTCACGCATCTTCCTCTCACGCTCCAGTGAGGGAATTAAGGACGGCACGTTGTCCTTGTAACGGGGATCCAGCAGGGTGGCCACCCAGAAATCAAAGGAAGTTACAATGTGGGCAACTCGGCTGTCGTTGTGCAGGCACTGCAGCATGTAGTTGGCCATGTATGCCAGGCTGCCCACAGGCAAAGACAAGCTGTCCTCTGTGGGAGGTATATCATCTGTGTCCTCTGTATCCCCCCAGCCACGCTCCAGTGATGCCCACGAGCTGCGTTGGGTGCCACCCTGCTGCAATTCCTCCTCCTCCTCCTCATCTTCCTCGTCCTCCTCGTCCTCCAGAACTGTGCCCTGGCTTGAATATTTTGGACCTGGCCTATGCTGGTGCAGGAACCCACCCTCCGAGCCACTTGCGAATGACTGGCCTGATAACCGTGGAAATGACCCCTCTTCCTCCTCCTCATCCTCCTGTGCCACATCCTCTTCCATCATGGCCCGAAGTGTTTTTTCAAGGAGACATAGAAGTGGTATAGTAACGCTGAGAACAGCATCATCGGCACTGGCCATGTTGGTGGAG
>BLSH010440363.1:305012-336746 GCA_018402905.1 Glandirana rugosa
TACAAGATTTGGACTCATGTTGGCCGTACTAGTCCGTAGATTTAAGTTCCGTGTTCGACGTAACCTTATTAATGGAGTTTTAGGTTCTTTCCAGAACCAGAAGAGGACGAAGGAGAAGACGACGACGGAGCCGGAGAAGGAGGTGGAGGTGTCACGGTCACAGTGGACGGTTGGTCAAGACCTCTGGAGTGAATGTTTTTCTATAACTATTTTATCTTGCTCAAGTCTCTGCCCATTGTTTCTACCACTTTCCAGACCCCCTATTTTGTATAGTTCTCGCTGAAGTCCTTGAATTATACATGTCAGACCTCCTTTCTTCCCTCTCCCCTCTGTACTAACTTTGGAAATTTATGTAGTTCTATCAATATCTTTTTGTAAGTGAGGTCTCCAGAACTGGTTGGCAGGTGACACTGGCACTGTGGAGGTGGAGGAAGAGGCCGAGGCAGCAGCAGAAGAGGAAGCAGGAGAAGACCAAGACCTTTCTTGGATTTTGAGGTAATTATTCCAATGCAGCTTGTGCCTTGAATTTAGATGCCTGATCATGCCGGTTGTACTCAGGTTTAGAACATTTAGGCCTCGCCTCAGGCTATCATTGCACAGCGTGCAAATCACTCGTGTCTTGTCGTCAGCACATTGTCTGAAGAACTGCCACGCAGGGGAACGCCTTTGAGCTGCCTTTGGTGTGCTAGGTACCTGGGTGCGGTGGGTAGTAGCAGGCCTACTGTCTAGGGGACGCTCGCTCCACTTTTGCAACCTGCTTTCTCTTTTGCTGTGCTGGTGCCTCTGTGCAACCACCACCTCTTCCTCCAAACTCCACACGTCACTCGCATGACCCTCATTCCATATGGGGTCTAGGACCTCATCATCCTCCTCCACATCATCTTCCACCCACCCTTCACCACTGCCCTCCTTGTCAGTCTGCACACTGAGGAAAGCTGCAGCAGTTGGCACCTGTGTTTCGTCATCATCAGAAATGTGCTGCGCTGGTGTTTCCATGTCCTCATCCTGCAACAGGAGTGGTTGGGCATCGGTGCACTCAATGTCTTCCACTTCTGGGGCAGGGCTATGTGAATGGTCCAAGGAAAGCACACCAGGAGAGTCATCAAAAAGCATAACAGTCTGTTGCATGACTTGGTGCTCAGACTGCTTTGCTAATTTGCAAGGGGCTGAGGTGAAAGACAGATGGCCATGGGGTTCAGGTGCCAACTCTGAGCTTTCATCAAGGGACTGGGAGGGAGACAATGTGAAGGAACTGGAGGCATTGTCAGCCACCCAATCTACTATCGCCTGTACTTCTTCTGGCCTCACCATTCGTTGAGCCGCATTCGGGCCTACCATATAATATTGAAGGTTCTGTCGGCTACCCGAGGAAGGTGTTTCACTTGTGCATGTAGTTGGCACAGATCGACCATGTCCTCTCCTTCCAACAGGAGCTTCACCAACACCACCAGCACCACCAGCACCACGACCACGCCCTTTATTTGACGCTCTCCTCATTCTGCCGGCAAATGTACTATGTAGCACTATTTAAGTATTTATTAATACAAAAAAAATTAATAATAAAATCTTCTTCTTCTACAGGACCAGCAGGAACCTCTCCCTTTAGAACTAGGAGATGATTATAGAACAATAATCTGTCCCTTACAGCAACAGCAGGAACCTGACCCTATAGGAGTAGGCAATGATTTTAGAAAAATAATCTGTCCCTTACAGGACCATCAGGAACCTCTCCCTTTAGAACTAGGAGATGATTATAGAACAATAATCTGTCCCTCTAAGTAGTAGACTCTACCTAGTCCAGTCAGATCATTCTGTAATGCAGGATGAGATGTTATTTGATCTGCAATCTGTCCCTCAAAGCAGTAGTAGTAATCTCTACCTATTCCACAATCAGATTGTTCCGTAACACAATCAGATCATTTGGTAATGCAGGGTGAGATCTGCAATCTGTCCCTCAAAGCAGATCGTTTTGTAATGCAGGATGAGATCTGCAATCTGTCCCTCAAAGCAGTAGTAGTAGTAATCTCTACCTAGTCCACAATCAGATCGATGAGATAGCCCAGACCTTGGGATGACCCGGAAGTGACGGTGGGATGTTACAGGAAGTGATTCAGGAAGGTAAGAGACATGCGGTGTGCTGGCACCATTACTCAGACAATATAGTGTTTGACTAATTTGGCTTTTATTTTTACTTTCAGTAACATCCATTTGGCGTTTTTTCTCGTTTTTGCTTGGGAATATCGCAGGGCTTGCGATTCGGCTTCCCCTTTCTTCTCCTAGCCCCCCCCTGTTTTGGGGTACATTTAATCAGCAATTAGGAGGATCGCTGTCTAATATTATCCTTCCTTGGTACTGTTTGGGTTACAGGAAGTGATTCAGGAAGGTAAGAGACATGCGGTCTGCTGGCGCCATTACTCAGACAATATGCCCTAGTGTTTGACTAATTTGGCTTTTATTTTTACTTTCAGTAATATCCATTTGGCGTTTTTTCCCGTTTTTGCTTGGGAATATCGCAGGGCTTGCGACTCAGCTTCCCCCCTTTTTCTCCTAGCCCCTCCTGTTTTGGGGTATATTTTGATCAGCAATTAGGAGGATCGCTGTCTAATATTATCCTTCCTTGGTCCTGTTTGGGTTCCATCTCTCCCACCGTCCTCAAGGATTTAACTTTGTTTAAGGGTATGTGTCTCTCTTTTTTCTTCATATATCAGGCCATATTGGACCCCATAGGGCAATGGGGTGGGAGGGGACAACTGGGCACTAGCCTAAGTTCTGTTATCTTATATACAAATTTCTTTCCTTTACCTTCTTAGATGACCATATACTCAGTGGAGGGTTTAATCCCAACGAGGGAACATTACATTATGTACTAATAGTATAAAGTGAAGGTAAAGGAGGCCTTTGTATTTACATATTCGATCACTGATCCCTTCCAAACCTCTAAATACCTATTATTTACAACATTTTCCTACCTTTAATAGATAACCCCTTCAAGTCTGGATCTTGATAAACCCCTATGCTCGCCCCCCTGATTGCTGTCCTGAGCCATGTGGAGTTATATGTAAGCGCCTATATACTGTACATGTATTATAAATGATATAAGAACTACTAAACTGTTAAAATGAATTTCCACTACATATATTGTACCTATTTTTACTGTTTTTGAGTTATGTTAATTATATTATTTCTTTTTGACTAGTTGTCTCTGCAACTGACATATTTTTGGAGTCCTGAGGAAGCTCATAGCGAAACGCGTTGACTCCTTGTTTGTGTATAACATACTATGGCTCAAGTATTTTATATTTTTGTATAGTGTGCTTTGGTTGGGGCTCCTCAACGTATCACTGGAGGCGACCCTACGTGAGGTCCGCACCACGTGGCACTTCGGGGACCCCCCGCCTTTTGCTTCTTTTTTCGTTTACTTTTCACTTTTTCTTTATGTATATATATTGTGTTGGATATGTATTTTCTTATGTACAAATAAAATATAATTGTTTTTAACAAAATCAATCTCTGCTATCTCGTGGTGTGCCCATTTGAAACGTCCGACCTACGTGGGGTGTCCCACAATTTTGTTTGTTTGGATCGACGAGATGTTATTATATCTGCAATCTGTCCCTCACAGCGCCGGCAGCATCCTCTCCCTACACTACCCAGAGAGCATGTGACATGCAGCACTAAGTGACTCCAGCTTATAAAGAGGCTGGGTCACATGATGCACTGGCCAATCACAGCCATGCCATTAGTAGGCATGGCTGTGATGGCTTCTTAGGGCAAATCAGTGAAACTCTTGTTGATTGGCTGCCCTGCAGCTATTCAACTTGTGTGATCAAATACCCGAACCCAGAACCCGAACCCAAACTTTTTTTCAAATGTCCGGGTCTGGGTCACGGACACCCCAAAGTTCGGTACGGACCCGAACTTTACAGTTCAGGTTCGCTCAACTCTACTCAATACAATTGATTGAGGCACCGATTCCCTCCCTTTCCACAGAACAACATGGTATACTTCAAGTTAAGGACATAGTGCAAGAAGGGAAGCCACACACCATACAACACCTGTCAGAGAAATACCACCTTAACATGATAGCCCAGTTCACATACCCTTGCATATTACACTTTCTAAAAAAACACCGGGTTCCACAGCTAGAAATCCCTGCTTTTACATGGGAATATTACTACTCCGGTCTTACACCCAAAGCCAATGGCATCACACATTTTTATATCAACCTACAAAACAAAGGCAAAATTCAAAAAATGGCAGCTAACGCCAAATGGGTAAAAAGGTATGGGATCCTTCTTTACATTGGACCAATGGAAAGCACCATACAGGGAAACTAACAATGCTACACACTGTACCATCCATTGGGAAATGACATTTAAGATTTCCAACCAATGGCACTTAACACCCTATAGGATGGCCAAAATCTATCCTAGCACCTCCCCATTATGCTGAAGGGGGACTGGAAACCTATTACATGCCTTTTGGAAATGCCCACATCTATCCAGTTTTTGGAACCATATTTTCAGAATTATATCCACGCTCACAGGCTACATTATCGACCCTGTCCAGAGCTTGCTATACTCCACGACTTATACCCAAGCCATTTCAGACAACCAATCACATACATACACTTAGCAGCACGCACATTGATCCTAAAGACATGGAAATCCAAAACCCCACCGCACAAAACAGAAGCCCTACGAATAGTACAAACAAACTACTACTACGAATGAGCCTTAGCTATGAACTCGCTCCACAGGGAATCATTCGACAGAAACTGGTTCATATGGACTGACCAGTATAAGGTCCTCTAAACCTACCAAATGTTTATGTCACCATATGACGCACTAATGCAACTGTACCACTTAGTTTGCTTGTTCCACCTTAGATGATAACATGTACCTTACTTTGTTGTCCTTTTTGTTCCTTTGAACTTTGCTTTATCTATTGACTTCACTTCAGAAAAATTTAATAAAAATCTTAATGATAAAAAAAAAAAAAAGTGTCAATAAATCTACCCAGCAGAGTTTCAAATAATACCAATAACCATCACATGTCTTTCAATTAATGCCAATGGTCTTAATCATCCAGCAAAGAGGTTTTCCCTGTGGAAAAAAGCCACACTAAACAAGGCAGATATTGTTAGTGTGCAGGAGACTAATTTCCAGCATCTGAATCACCCTAACTGTAAAAAGACTACAAAGACTGCCCACATATCTTCATGGCAAACTGCCCCAAAAAGAACAAAGGAGTAATGATGGCTTTTAAACACACACTCAACTTTTGACTAAAGGACACAATACCGGATGCAGGGGGAAGGTACATTGTCATCACCTGTGATAATAATGACATTCCGCTAATGTTGGTCACGGTGTATGCTCCAAATACACAGCAGATGAGATTCTTCCGCAGACTTCAAAAGGTGTATCCACTTGCAAATACGGCATTTACTAATTTGCTGGGATTTCAACTTAGTCATTGATCCAGAACTGGACTCTTCCTCTAACCCTAAGGGAAGAAACTCCTTGCTATGGTCCCTGCTTCATAAAGAGGGGGTGTACAAAGTCTGGAGGTGTCAACATGCACTTGAAAGAGATTACACTTTCTACTCCTCCAGACACCGTTCTTATTCCCAAACAGACATGATTGTAACAGACTTGAGGCTCCTCCAGAGGGCCTCTTCCTCCCTATTCGGGACATTACATGGTCGGACCACGCAGCGACGTTGATCTGACTGGAGAAACAAGGACCTCAGGATCGAGCATCTATATGGCGATGCAACCTCAAAACCTTACAAAATCCAAAATGTGCTAGGTATGTATCTCAACATCTCTGGGAAGTCTTTCCCCTAAATGCCCCATCAGTTGCTGACCCATTGACCCTATGGAAGGCAATCATAAGGGGTATATGCATTCAGCAAAACTCAAGAGCCAGAAAAGAATACAACAAAAACTAGATGACATACTCTCTGAAATTCACTCATTGGAAGTCCAAAACAAGTTATCTCCCAATCCTATGACCTCTGACATCCTTACGCTTCCTACTCCTTGTACAATGCGACCATCAATTACAAAAATTTAAACTTACTACCTACTCCAAGCCTATAAAATGGGGATATATCTGGCCAATAGATAAAAATAAAACAAGCCAAATCCAGAATACCATACCTAACCCGCCCTACCCACCACCACAAACGTATACACCCCCAGGAGATTGCAAATGAGTTTGCTGAGTACTATGGAGCCCTGTATAATCTGAAAAAGGATACAAATACCCCTCAACCATCTTTATCAGATATACAGGAATTACTAGAGAGAGTCTCACTACCCCGGCTCACTGAAGATCAACCCCAAGACCTAAATGCACCCATTACCCTCCCTGAATTATCAAAAATCATTCAATCTCTCCCAAATGGGAAATCCCCAGGTCCTGATGGACTTCCCAATGAATATTATAAAATATTTCAGGATGAACTAATTCCCCATCTATCAAATGCACTCATTAAAGCCACAACCACTTCATCCCTCCCCCCGGAGATGTTGAGAGCATATGTGATAACTCTTCCCAAACCAGGGAAAGAACCAACGACACCAGCTAATTTCTATCCAATATCTCTGTTAAACTGTGATGTTAAAATATTTGCTAAACTCCTAGCCAAAAGAATTATGATGGTACTACCCTCACTGATCAAAAGAGACCAAACAGGGTTTGTAACGGGTCGCCAGACCTGAGATGCAACTAGACGGGTAATCAATGTGGTCAACCAGGCTGAAAAAAACCCAAACGCCCTCTCTGCTTCTGGCTCTGGATGCAGAGAAGGCATGCGATAGGGTGCATTGGTTGTACATGTCCCAGGTGCTGTTCAAATTTGGCTTCTCTGAACCTATCAAGTCAGCCATATCGTCCTTATATTCACATCCGTCAGCACAAGTGTACACATCAGAGGCCCTATCTAAGCCATTTAACATATTTAACGGGACCAGACAAGGTTGCCCACTCTCCCCGTCAACCTTCAATTTAGTTATCGAACCACTGACAGAGGCCATTCGCTCTCACCCATCAGTAAAAGGCTTTAATTTCAGAATTACCAGCACAAAATAAATTTATCCGCAGACAATGCTTACCAATCCCATTCAATCCCTAAACACTGCACATCAAATCTTGCAACAATTCAGCACCATATCATATTACAGGGTCAATACTTCAAAATCCACGATCCTGGATCTAGGAGTGCCCCCGATCACCAAACAAAAAATTCAATCCACACTCCCATACACTTGGAGTACTATTGGGCTGAAATATTTAGGTATAACTCTAACCTCTAAGACATCCCAACTAATCTCCTCTATTATCCCCCTGCTACTGTCCAAGATATCAAATGAACTAGACAGAATCTCTAAAATAGAGCTCTCATGGGGAGGCAGGCTAGCGGCCTTTAAAATGAATATTCTTCCCCAATTATTATACATCTTTAGGAACTTACCTATTCCAATTCCCAATAAATATATAACAAACACTAACGCCATCCTCACAAAATTCAAATGAAAAGGCAAGAGGCCAAGATGCGCAAGACAGACCCTTCTCCACCATAAATCCCTAGGAGGAGCTGGCATACCAAATATTAAAAACTATTATTGGGCAACACAAAAGTCCCTCAAAGCATGGAGAATCCTAACCCATAACCACAACTCCTTTGATATTTCACAGTGCACTTGCATCCCCATATCCATCTTAAGTGCTTTAATCCCAGTGCTCCCCACTGCCCACCTAAAAGCCAAAGGCCTCACAGCAATTTCCCAATTATATGACAGAGGCATATTAATAACCACAAGCTCCTTACTAGGTGAATTCAACCTACCACATACCACATTCCCCATTACCAGAATCCTAACCTTTTTATCCAAATACCCACTGGGTAAACTCCTCACAAACTGCAAGATATGGAACCACTATCACACCTCAAACAAAAACTCCAGAGACATCTCCATAATCTGTGGAACACTTCAAAACAATAACGTTTTCCAAAAAACAATACCAATGCATAATTGGGAAAAGGACCTCAAACAAACATTTACCCCAGATCAGTGGAAGAAAGCCATACAATCCATACGATACTCCTCGCATTGCAAAACACACTGGGAAACATCCCTAAAATGATTGAACAGGTGGTACTATACCCCCTTTAGGATAGTAAAATTCTACCCTGCCCATTCTGCTGGAGAATATATGGACAAATAGGAAATCTCCTACACATATTATGGGAATACCCAGCTATAACAAGCTTCTGGAACCAAATTTTTAAGCTCATGGCAAAGTGTATGGGCATATTAATCAAACCTAGCCTAGAACTAGCTATCCTAAATGTGGGGATAGACGCCTATCCTAGAACATACTGGAAAGTAATTACGCACATACTAATAGCAGCTAGATCCCTAATCCTACAGAAATGGAAATCACAGCAAGTACCCAACATCTCAGAAACAAAAAACATAGTTAACACTCACAGGGCACTTGAAAAATCAATTGCCACTAATTCCCTATCACTGGACAAATTCCAAAATGCATGGAACATCTGGCCATATGTATAAACAAATGCACCCCCATACTTACAAATGATAGATACGCAATTGACAACACGAGGATATTCATAACTGTATGCTGACTCTTGTTGCTGGTGACCCTGGTATAGTTGGTTAAACTGTTAAATACTGCAAAAATGTTTTATAATATGAATCTGTACCAACCCATGAACCCCTGGTAATGTTGCTGCACCACCCCCGACACGGCATGATCCCATTGAGGAGTGACGGGGGTGTGGGGCAACATGCAGGGACACAAACCCTAAACAAATGTTATCAATCAGATCCTGCAGATAATAAACTGTCTTGTACATGTAAGAAGATCCACAATAAGGATCTATTTGGTAATTCCACCCACTCTATTTGTATACTTGTATATTAACATCAAAACATTTTTGTATCTACTGTACTTCTTTGAAAGATGTTACGTGTATGAGCATTTTTCAATAAAAAACTATTGATTCAAAAAAATGTAAGCAAAAGGCTTACCTCAGCCAGCTGATTATCAGAAATTCCTGGATCGTCTCAAGCTCCTTGTTTCGGATCCTCAGGGTCACCTGTAAATCTCTCCTCCGGGCTGTGTTGCCATCTGACCTGGAATTTTATAGATAGGCAACTCCTATCCTCATATTGATTAGTGGTTCCAAATTATTAATAAATACTGCAGTAGGGAACAGACACAAAAGATACACTCAGCATCTTTCCAAATAACTGTTCTGCTTTATTATGACGCAATTGAAGGTTTTTATACACATGATTATGTAGGTATCACATTAATATTACAATTGTACTTGTATGGTAACAAGGGGAGTAACATAGGCAGACTAATTCTAATCAGGACTTGAAAGAATGCAAACGTAATGAAAACATTATAAGTGCGTTGTGCACAGTGAGTGCAGTGTGCAATACATACAAAAAAGAATACAACTATATACAGAACTTTCCATTACAGAAGTATAATGCTTTCTTGGGACTTTTTAAAAACAGTATTGCGGCACAACATATTGCTCTTATATTGTCTGTAAAATAGACCACTGTCATTCATAATGGACTCTACGCTCTAGTAATCCAGTGGCTAATTACTCTATTTAGCAGGGCAAGCAGACCAGCGGCTCTCAAGGTGTGGTGAGTCCCAGAATGCACTTCTAGCCAGAGGCATGCTGGGACATTAAATTCCCCACAGCTGGAGAGTATGCAGTCGGCCAACCATATCTCTATAGTAGGTCTCCTGCTCTTGAATTATCAGCATAGGGCACTTGAAAGCTGGTTTTCTTCAAGGTTGAAACACAAGGGACAAGAAAATGTTGCTGGTCAAGGCTTTCTAGGGTTCAAAATGACATCTTCAGTCCTCATTGTCATCATGGTGCTGGGAGCTTTCATTAATAACCTGTCCATCTCTGGTCTCCATAGTCTTGATCAGAAGAGTTCTTTTGGAGTGGCTCTCTACTGGGTGAGAATCAAAGTTTGTTTCTTTCAAGCTCACAAAGGAGAAGGAAGAGACTGGAAAGGTAATTCTGCTCTCTTCTCCCTCCAGCAGTTTACTGTAAGTGGCGATCTCGATATCAAGAACCATCTTTACATTGAGCAGACCCTGGTACTCGAGTAGTTGGTGGGCCATCTCCTCCTTCATGTTCTGCATCTCTTCCTGAAGGCAGTTAATAGTGTCCTGGTAGATAGCACATTAATGGACGAAGAGCTCTTCCACCTCACGCATCTGGCGCTCGTAAGACTCGTTAGATCCTTTCACTGCGTCCCCCTCACAGGTGAGAGATGGATCTGCTGGCGATATTCATTGGTCAAGTACAAACTATTATTTGAGACATTTCCATTTAATGTGTGAACTTTGGGAGAGGTATGCCCTCTCCCGCATCCTTGTCCCCATCAGTGTCATTAGTCTTTCCCTTTGTATGTGTATTTATTTATTGTTTGTATGTCTTCTTGTCTACAATAGATGGTCCCTATTTTAAATAATACTGTTATGAATGCACCTGTAGTGGAGACCAGTGGCAATAAACTTCAGGCTAGACACTGTTCTTGGTGAAAGAGAAAACAAGTAATCTGGATCACAAGGCAGAGAATCGGTTCCATGGTCACAGACTGGGGATGTTGCAGGCAGCAGAAAATCAGCACCAGAGTCACAAGCCAAGGTCAGTAACAACTGGCAACAGAGGTATCCCAAGAGAGCAAGCAGGATTATGTGTAGAGCACCATAACCAGGAAAGGAACATCTCAGCGGTGTGTTTGTAGGGAAGAGAAATGCTTCAGTAGTGTAATACCATTGTTTTAAATATCACTTTGTGAAAACAATTATTAATTATTATTGCCGTTAAGCAAATTACTTACATAGTAATGCTGTCACCCAATTCAAGACAACAGTGTATGATGTCAGTATGTAACGCTCCATGCCACACATCGTTGACTTGATTTTTAGGTGACAGCATTCATACTACTGCATTAGGGCCAGGTTCCTGTTGGTGCTCTGAGGGAGAGTTTATCGTTCTAAAAACGACTACTACTGCATTAGGGCCAGGTTCCTTTTGGTGCTTTGAGGGAGAGTTTATTGTTCTAAAAACAACTACTATTGCATTAGGGCCAGGTTCCTGTTGGTGCTCTGAGGGAGAGTTTATTGTTCTAAAAACAATTACTATTGCATTAGGGCCAGGTTCCTGCTGGTGCTCTGAGGGAGAATGTATCGTTCTAAAAACAACAACTACTGCATAAGGGCCAGGTTCCTGTTGGTGCTCTGAGAGAGAGTTAATTGTTCTAAAAACAAGTACTACTGCATTAGGGCCAGGTTCCTGTTGGGGCTTTGAGGGAGAGATTATCTTTCTAAAAACAACTACTACTGCATTAGGGCCAAGTTCCTTTTGGTGCTCTGAGGGAGAGTTTATCATTCTAAAAACAATTACTACTGCAATAGGGCCAGGTTCCTGTTGGTGCTTTGAGGGAGAGATTATCTTTCTAAAAACAACTACTACTGCATTAGGTCAAGGTTCCTGTTGGTGCTCTGAGGGAGAGTTTATCGTTCTAAAAACAACTACTACTGCATTAGGGACAGGTTCCTGTTGGTGCTCTGAGGGAGAGTTTATCGTTCTAAAAACAACTACTACTGCATTAGGGCCAGGTTCCTTTTGGTGCTTTGAGGGAGAGTTTATCGTTCTATAAACAACTACTATTGCATTAGGGCCAGGTTCCTGTTAGTGCTCTGAGGGAGAGTTTATCGTTCTAAAAACAACTACTACTGCATTAGGGCCAGGTTCCTGTTGGTGCTCTGAGGGAGAGTTTATCGTTCTAAAAACAATTACTATTGCATTAGGGCCAGGTTCCTGCTGGTGCTCTGAGGGAGAATTTATCGTTCTAAAAACAACAACTATGGCATAAGGGCCAGGTTCCTGTTGGTGCTCTGAGAGAGAGTTAATCGTTCTAAAAACAAGTACTACTGCATTAGGGCCAGGTTCCTGTTGGTGCTCTGAGGGAGAGTTTATCGTTCTATTTGAGTCTCTGGAAGTGCTGGAAGCCACCAGCTCAGCCAGTACCAGCGGCCACCAGTGTTCCCCGCCTGCATCCCGTCCTTCTGGAAGGAGTGGATGAACCTCTACATAAGGCCTATTGCCACACATGCGCTGACAACGCTTTTATCTTGTGAGTTGTCATTCGTCTTTTTAATAAAAATGCTTTTATACTGCTGCAATTAGATTGGCGTTGCTCTTTTTCTGTTCCATGTCCACACAGTGTTCCTTCTAGCTCTTTTCAGAGCCTGCAGCCGTCTAAAGCCAGCATTTCACCTTCTGAGACCTCAATAGACACCTTAGACTTTCCATCCATGGTCCACGGATGACAGACTGATCCAGTGCCCCCACATTCTCTCCATCCAGCTCCCAGGGCGCACAAGAGGTTACATGTTTGTCTTGTCTTTTCACCATATAGAAGCAGATCATTGTGCTGCCGGCAGCCAGGAGAACGACCAGGGCTCCTCGGTCCTTGTCATCATAGACTATACGCATATGTGATTTATGCACTTGCATACTGGACAATTTACATAGCTTCCTGCTTTACCTGTGATGTATATATCTGCATACTGTTTTTATGTGTAAATGCTACTTGGTTTTAAACTGCTTCAGTCATCCACCCCATTGCCCTATCCCACTTCCACTGCATAGACACCAGGGGCCTGAAATTATGGATATCATCCATGACGTTGAATCAGCCAAATTTGGCATTCTAGATGAGCTATACACTTTATTTCCCACAGAATTCTTCTCCCCGTCCTACACTGTACGCCGCCCTGCATATCAACATCTGTGTGCACAATTTCGGAAAATAGAAGACATGTTTAATGCTATCAACTTCCAATGGTGGGACAAATTCTTTCTGCAAAAATACTTGCTGTACAAAATCAGCCCTAGGGGCCTCAGAAACATAAAAACCTGCTCTTTTCTCTCACCCACTCTCATTCGTGAATGGCCCAATATTTCTGAATCCTGTACCAAAAAATGGATGGAAATTGTCATTCAACAAAGAGCCACAAAATACACAGATTTACTGTCCAGGCTACATTTCCTACTTGGAAACTTCATCAAAAACACATTGCATCTACCCATTTCTTGGTACAGTAAATTCAAACTCAACACCAAACGAGAGGAAGATAACATTATCAAAACCAAATTGAGTAAAATCCGCAGAGATTTTGAGGACTATAAGACAAACCAAATATTCAACTGGAAAAGGCCCTCAGTCTCACCTTGAGACCCACACACCATCCCCTTGCACATCTCTGCTCCCAGAAACCCTACATGTCTCCCTTCTCAACCCAAGCCACTCCTGTCGGTCCCAGTGCAACCTGCCAACCACATCAACAGGTCCTTGCCATCCAATCATGCTCAGACCAGGCCACAGGCCAAATATTCTGCTCTCCGGCCATCCAAAACCCAAAGGCCAGCCCCCAAGATCCACTCTGGCAATACTGGTCCCTCTGACCAGCCTGGCCCTAGCTACAGATCAGCTGCATCCATACACAGACCGCAAAGCGCTTCTACCTCCAACACTCCACCTCCCGTTGTACCTCTGATAAGCTCTCATCATAACAACAGCACACCTCTGGCTGTACCTGCTACGACCGCTCCTGGCCTGCCCTATTCCCAGCCCCACCCTCCCCCTCCTATCATGACTACCCCACATGATACGGCTGGATCACTTCCAGCCAAGCCTACATCCACACTCATTTCGTTTGCTACCACCTCCCTTCTCCTCCCTGCCACATTACCGTCCCACAACGCTACCAGTAACCCCCCCGAGTGCATCCACTTCCAACATCTCTGATCATTCTTTTTTAGTCCTCATCCCCCTGCCCCTCCCAAAAAGAAAACTCACAGAGGAGGCAGGCGAGGGGGAAGACACCGAAACAAAAAGAAAAGTCAGTAGACTGTCAAAATCTTCAACCTGTAAGACCACACTCTCTCCTCCTCTGAAATCTCCCTATTAAGCCGTGGTCTCACATTTGTACCTTCAGCCACACCGGACCCCTTTCAACTATTCATTGACCTCAACAGATTTATTAGAAACCTCACAGTTAAAAGACACTTCCAGATTAAAACCCTCAAACAAGAAACCAACTCTGCAGACACCCCAGGGCCAGATATGCCCCTAGAGGTTATGCCTGAATTTACCCCTGCTGATCTCAAGGCTCTAGCTTACCTGGAACAGCTATATATGGAGGATGAAGATCTATATGTGGACTTACTAATCCAACATGCGCCCACATCCCCACCTATCCAACACACCTCCTTCCGCCCCAAATCAGTGTTTAACCCCACCTCCTCCAAAGGTCCCTATATCCAAACTTTTTACCAGGTTGTCTATGCTGACATCCTCCATCTATGTCAACCTACCCCTCGTACATCCTCTTCATCCTCCAACCTCACCCAGGCTGAACACATTGCTCTAAATAGGCTCTCCAAGAACTCCAACATAATCATCAAGCCTGCGGACAAGGGAGGTGGCTTGGTGGTCCAGAACAGGTCTGACTATCTTAAGGAATCTATCCGGCTACTCTCAGACACCAAAACCTACACCAAGCTACCCAAAGACCCCCTCCCTAACTTCATTATAGAAGCACATGACATAATCCATAGAGCTTCCACAGAGGGGATCATTGAGGGTGAACTCTATGTCCAAGAGGGTTAAGGCAGGGCTGGAAAATAATGGTGACCACACAAAATATTGACACTTTGAGCCCAATTTGAACATTTTAACTTAGGGGTGTACTCACTTTTGTTGCCGGGGGTTTAGACATTAATGGCTGTGTGTTGAGTTATTTGGAGGGGACAGCAAATTTACACTGTTATACAAGCTGTACACTCACTACTTTACATTGTAGCAAAGTGTAATTTCTTGAGTGTTGTCACATGAAAAGGTATAATAAAATATTTACAAAAGTGTGAGTGGTGTACTCACTTTTGTGAGATACTGTATATGAAACAGCATTTTAAGTAGGCCATAGTTAAAAAATGGGGGTGAGTGTAGCCAAATGGGTATAAGAATATTTTTTTAACTATTATTCTTTTTTTTTTATATTTGAAAGTTTTATTGGTATTTCACAGATACAATGAAAGATATAAATAATGGGCGAGAGGAGGCCCTCATCAAATCAAATCACAAATACAGATTAAAGATATTGAATCGGCTAAAGACCAGGAGAATAATCTGAGAGGGGACACAGGGGGGCGCCCCCGGCCGAGACCAGACCCAAAACCCAGCACCCCTAATGGGACCAAACTGTGCTGGGAAATGAGCAAGATCCACCCTAGGACGCCCGAACCTGCCGCACACCTCAAAAGAAGTAATCACATTATCAGATAGTCAAGGGGAGCCCCCAGGTCCGATCAGACCCTCAAAGCCACAATTGATGTAAATATTGGTGAAACGACCTAACATATTTGAGTAAACTGAGATACAGAATAAGAAAGAAGGAAGGCGAAAAGAAGAGGGGTGAGGCGACAGGACAGAAAGAGATGAGGAAAGGCACCAGGGAGGCCCCGCACAAACCCGACTAGGGTTGAGTCAAGGGGGCAAGTTGAGGTAAAGCCTCCAGGGTTCCCACACCACCTCAAATTTGGAAGAGGACTCTAGGAGCATATTAGCATATTTTTCCTGAGTCATGATCCATGTGATCTTCCTCTTGGCCCCCTGAAAAGAAACAGATGGTTTTTTCCAGGCCTTCGCAATGGTGGGCTTAGCACCCAGGAGTATAAAATGCTAGAGCTTACATAAGGGTTTAGTGAGGCCTTCTGGTCTATGGTTAAGAAGGGCTATTTCAGGGGTCTGCGGAATGGACTGACCTAACACCTTCCTTAACAAGGAGAAAATTCTATTCCAGAAGCTCCTGATCTTGGGGCATTCCCACCAGGTGTGGTAGAAAGAACCCAGGAGATGACACCCTCTAAAACAAAGAGGCGAATAGTTCAGAAACATGGACGCAAGATGGGTAGGGACAAGGTACCAACGAGTAATTACTTTAACGCTGGCTTCCATCAAGGAAATATTCACTGTTCCCTTGAAAGCCCTCAGAAAGTGGGAAAACCATGTCTCTGCATCCCATCTCAGGTCCAGATCCACCTCCCAACTCCTAGCATAGGCTGGCATTTCTGGAAGATCCACTAGCGAGGCATATATAACTGATATCCCTCCTTTTTGAGATGAGATTTCAGAGCACCATTTCTCGTAGGGCGAGGCTCCGTTGGAAGTCTGATTGAGCTTACATAAAGAGGCTAAGAAGTGGTGAATTTACTGGAATCTAAACCTCTCAGTTGAGGGCATATCGAGAGATCCTAGGCAATGATCAAGGGAGATTGGACCCGTCGCAGTGAGGAAATTACCAATTCTATATAGGCCTTTATTGGTCCACCAGTGAAAAGCGCGGATATCTTGACCCGACGGGAATCAGGGATTATTAAAGAAGTGCTGGAGAGGCCTGACTGCAGAGGCTAACTTTGTGGTACTAAACAGGTGATCACAGAGAGCTAAAGAATTAGAAAGCGTAGGGGACAAAATAGCTGGTCTGGTTTTGGGGGCTGCCCAAACAAGATAATCTAGGGTATTAAGGGGAACCGCTTGTCTCTCTATCTCAACCCAATCTGGCCTGTTGGACAGAGCATATATTATTGAGAACTGGTCCAGTTGTGCTGCCTGGTAGTACCGCCAGAGTTTTGGAAGGCCGAGGCCTCCCTGGGAACGACGTCTCCAGAGGATCTCAGCCGGACACCTGTATCCCTTATGACCCCATATAAATTTTTTGATCAGAGCTTGGATTTTGAGAATTTGAGACTTTCTGACGGGGATAGGTAGAGCCCTAAAGTGGTATAGAATTCTAGGGAGGAGGGTCATTTTAACTGTATTAATTCTACCTAGCCAGGAGAGGCCTAGCCTCCCCCAGCTACGCAAATCATCTCCAAGTTGTTTAAAAAGCGGGGGGGGGGGTAATTGAGTGAATATAAACGATCAATCCCAGCTGCCAATTTCACACCCAGGTACTGGATCTGGAGAGTAGACCACGTAAAAGGGAACTGGTCCCTAATCCGTTGGATTGATGTCTCTGGGACATTGATGTTGAGCGCCATGGATTTAGCCATATTTACCTTTAGCCCTGAGGCGGAACCAAAAGCCTGCAAGAGCTTAACTATGTGTGGAACCGAAATAAGGGGAGAAGAGATAAACAGAAGAAGGTCATCCGCAAAGAGAGCGCATTTATGGGTAAGTGATCCACAGTTCACCCCCCTAATATCGGGATGTTCTCTGATAGCGATTGCCAAGGGTTCAATGGCAATTGCAATGATCAAGGGGGATAGCGGACAGCCCTGTCTCGTGCCTCTATGGATACTAAGCGGCTCAGAGAAATAATTATGTAGCTTTATAATGGCTGAGGGGTTAGAATATAGTGCTTTAAGAGTTTGCAAGAATCTAGGGCCCAATCCCCATCTACCCAGGACCTCAAAAAGATAGGACCATTTGACTGTGTCAAATGCTTTTTGCAGATCAACCGAGAGGATAAAGCCCTCCTGAGCTGGGCCCCCGTCCCATCCCGAACCAAGGATCAAAATGATGTCTATAGCCCTGCAAATCTGATCAGGGCCCTGCCTCCCAGGTATAAAGCCCACCTGATCCTTATGAATGTATTGTTCTATGAAGGCAGATAGTCTGTTGGACAACATTTTTGTTAAGATTTTAAGATCATTATTGATTAATGAGATGGGCCTACAGTTACTAACCTCAGAGGGGTCTTTATCGGGTTTTGGGATAACTGATATGTTAGCCGAATTAAGGTCCATTGAGGATCATACCTGTTTGAAGTGAGTTAAAGAAATTCGCTAAGTGCGGGGCCAATACTGACCCAAAATGTTTATAGTATCCTGTCGAGAGACCGTCTGGGCCCTTAACTATTATTCTTTAATCAAAAGCAAGAAGATAAATAATGAAAATATCAAAACTTTTGCAAGTATACAGAGATACATGAAATATAATGACATGTTAAAAAAAGAAAAAAGGAGAGGTAACAATAGGACGTTGGTTGGTGACAAGTGAGGAAAATACTGTGCTTAGGGTATTGAACATATTTGAGCTGTATGAAATGATGCTACTGACTATAAGTCCAGTGAGCTGGATTGAGAGACATATGGAGGGGTAAAGGAGGTTTCATGTTGTAAAACTGAGGATAATCGAATTCCAGAAAATATGAGCCAGAGGGGAGCTTACTGGTAAGAATCCTCACTCCTATGGTTCGCAATCCATTTTGCCCATGCTTTTTAAAAGGATGAGGTTGACATCTTAGCCTTGGCAAATGAGAATTCCATTTGGAAGTTTACTTTTAACAGCCAGATGGTATTGGTTATTGTTGGAGGTTGTGCTATTTTCCATTTTTTTGCTAGAGCTAGACATGCAGCAGTCAGGATGTGGGTTACCAGAACCTTAAGGTAACTAGGCCAGGTAGGAAGCAATAGGCGCAGCAGTAAGTCCAGTGAGGTCAAAGGGAAGGGTACCTCGCACAAGGAAGAGATAAAGCTGGATCTCTCTTATGAGTAATTTAAAATGACTGGGCAGTCCCACCATATGTGGCACAGTGATCCAATATTTTTGCATCCACTCCAACATTTTGGTGAAGCGGTGGGGTATATATCAGCTAGTCCGTCTAGTGTGTAGTACCACTTGTGGAATAGTTTTTGTAGGGATTCCCAGTGGTTGATGCAGCAGGAGAGTCAGAGGGTCACAGTTAAAGCTTGGTGCCATTGAGTAGTTGGTTGGGAGTTGTCCAAGAAAGTGGTCCAGTACTTGATAAATGAAGAGAGTAGCTCAGGAGCTGGTGTGATGAGCACTTTGTAGGTCAACAAGATCCCTTTGATTTTGGGGTTGTTAGTGTCATAGAATTTCAAAAGGTTATATGAGAGAGAGTCATTGTTTGTCCATTGCAATTTGGATAATAGGGAATGTACCCTCAGTTATAGAAAAAGTGTTCTGGAAGAGAGGCCATACTCTTTCTGTAGATGAGAGAAGGAATGCAGTCCTGTTGTGGAAAAGAGCAGTCCCAGGTTGGTGATACCTGCTTCTACCCAAGTGGGTGGGGATAAATCCAGTGACAAAAGCTCCACGGATTTAGTAGGTACAAATGGTAAAATGATTGACAGCAGCCCTTTGTTGATTTGTGGAATGACTGACCATATTCATAAGGAGGAAGTTAAAGAGGAAGTAAACCCTGATGGGGTTTACTTCCTCTATATTCCCCTGCAAAGTAAAAGCATAATGGGCTACTGTGCATCACATAGTAGACCATTATGCGTCACTTACCTGCAAACAAAGCCTGCGATGTCCCCTATGCAGGCAGCGTCCATCTTCAGCCTCTCTTCCTTCTGGGGCAGTGACTCAGACTCTGTGATTGGGCGGAGTCGCGTGACGTCTCTCCAGCTCATGCGCACGGGAGCCGCCAGTCACGGCACTAACGAAGTGAAGAAACGTCACAGCGGGCCGTTACTTTACTGTGCATGTGCCCAATGACATCAGCAATGACAATACACTGTATATCTCCTAAACCGTGGTTTAGGAGATATGCAGGGAACCTACAGGTAAGCCTTATTATAGGCTTACCTATAGGTTAAAGTGGTTGTCAGGGGGCAACAACCACTTTAGGTACCCAAAGGTTTGTGTTTTGGTTTAAAGTTGAGCAGACTAGTGGCAAGAATGAGTTGTGAATCTGCAGATAGAGCTGTAGACTCTATTTGTTTCCAAGTTGTATGGTGTCTTTCATCCACCATGCTCTGAGTTGGTCCAGATTTGTATAGCGGTAATAAGCTTGGATGTTGGGGGTCCCCAAACCGCCATGTTGAACAGGGGTAGTGAGGGTGGATCCCTTCAATCTGGGGTGTTTATGTTACCAAATGTGTTAGCAATCCCTTGTAATGTCCTCAGATGAGTTTGCAGAAAGGGTTAGGGGACAGTATGGAATAATTATAAAATGTTCGAGAGTAGGTACATTTTTACTTGAGCGATCCTGCCTACCCAGGAGACAGGGATATGGCTCAATCTTTGGATAATCGTAAGAGCTTCTCTACGAGGTCATTTGTTCTTAATAGAGTGGAGCTCGGGAATGTTAATCAGATTCCTATATATGGCAGGGAAGTATTGTGAGACCATGTGAAAGGTGATTCTACCAATATTATTTTTGTGGCATGAGTATCTAAGCCAAGATTTAACATGAGGGATTTGTTGTGGTTTACCATATAGAAGGAAACTGAGCTGAATTTGTCCAAAATTCATTGGTCTGCGGGGAGGGATAACCTGGGGTTTGTTTCGGCAATAATGACATCATCGGCATAGATGCTGATTTTTTGTACTGGATTCCTGAAACCGAGGGGTCAGATTGTATAGTCTGTGTGAGTGGTTCCATAATAAATGGTAAAAATTAAGGTGGAGAGCGGACACCCCTGTCTCCTGCCATTAGTAATTGTGAAGGGGTTCAATACAATGCCCGATGTCCACACATGTGTGCTTGGGTGAGAGTATAGACCCAAGATGGCCGATAAAAATGTTCCCGAGATCCTAAATTTGCACAGCACCACTTCCATACTGTATATGCCCAATGGACTATGTCAACCGCCCTCTCTGAATCCAAAGAAAGGACGAGAGAAGGCATTCGACTATGCACTACCCACTGTATGAGGTCTATAAAGCAGGTGCATGGCTAATAGTTTTGCGTATATTTTTGTGTCCATGGTTAGAAGAGAGATGGGGCGGTAATTAGCAGGACTATCTGGTACCTTGTCTGACTTTGGTAGGGTGACCACTAAGGCATTCAGGGATTCTTTGGGGATTTTGGCTGTAGAGGCATATTGATTGTATGTGTTACAAACATGAGGGGTAAGAGGGTTGGAGAATTACTTGTAGTACTCATTGGGGAAGCCATCAGGGCCAGGGGCTTTGTGTAAGGGGAACTGCTTTGAGGATTTCTTACCATGAAAAAGGTGCTGAGAGGGATTCTAGCTGGGCAGTGGATATAGAGGGAAGGTGGATAGACGAAAGGGAATTTTCAATATCTTTCTGGTGGGGGGGGGGTGATAAGTCTGTCTCTGTTATGTTATAAAGTTGGCATAAAAGGTACTGCACTCATTCGCTATATCCAGTTGGTTGCTCAGATGTAAGCAATGGAATCTTATCGTAAGAAATGGAATCTTATTATAGGAGAGTTGTTTCTTCATTTGCTTAGCTGAGAACGCACCCGGTTTGTTGGCCGAGGAGTAAAACTGAAGTTTAAGGCATTTGATATAATAGTCGAACTTTGAGTGGAGGTGTTCACTAAGTTGGTATCTAAGTGGTTTTAACTGTGTGGAAATGTTAGGATCGGGGTTTTGCTTATTTTTGTGTTCAAGGTCTCAAATCTGTTTTAGCAGGGACTCTGTCATGGAGGAGTGGGATTTGCTGAGAATGTATAAAGTGCAAATGCTTCAAGATAAAAGATATATAAAATGAATCCAGTGCAAAATCAGCAGATGCAAAATTAACAATCCCCTGCAGTCTTTCTTCAATGAAGTGATAAGTGCTTTAAAGATGAGCCCCAGTGTCATCAACTAAATCTATGTGTTATATTTCAAAATAGAAACCACAATCCACCACCGTGTGCAATGGCCACTCACCTCGCTTCAATGAGTAATGCGTATTGAGATGCCAAAGGAAATCTCCAACCGATGTCCTCCATTAATTGTCAGCATACATGTAACAAGTAAAAAGATAACTCCTCATGGTGTATTATGAAAATGTAAGGATTTCTTAAAACAAGGTAGACTTACAGTTAAAATCACTGATGCACGGGTAAAGATGGGGTCACACATCAACAGAACGCTTTAAATAGCAAAACTTCTGGATTCGGCCGTATCTGAAAGCGATGTCACCCGGCTCCTCCCAATGCGTTGAGCCACAAACACGTGACTTTATCAAGGGTTCGGAGGCTGGGTGACGATAGCCGCCTTATATACACAGGCGGTATCCATAGGACCGCTAAGCTTTCAATCTTCTAATCATGTAACACACTATTCATTGAATTTATCTTGCATACATATAGCATTGTTATTAAAAGACTTTAACAAGTCTATGATATCTTCTTTACATAGTAAAAAAATATATATATATGCATAAATATTCAATAACATATCCTAGCAGCATATAGATTTGATTAAAGGACCTTGAGTAAATTATCTCATTTTAATACTAAGCATAGAAGAAGCATAATGGTTGTGAAATATCACAATGTATTATATATTTCTAATATCCATCATATATAGAGGGAAAGATATGGAAAATATGTAATGTGTATATTAAATATTGCAAAGGTGAAAAATGTATAAAAAAACTAAAATAACTAATAACATTAACATAAAAATAAAATAAAAATTAAAATAAAAATAAAGATAAAAATAAAATTAAAATAAGATAAAAAAAAAGAATTGAATATTAAGATAAAAAATAAAATAAAATAAAAATAAATAAAAATGAAATAAAATTAAAAAGCAAATGTAAAAATAAATAAATAGAAAAAGACCAATCAGGGGGGCGGAGCCGGCAGCCGAGGAAGATGACCGCGTGAGGAGAGAGCTCCCGGACAGTGCAGCGATTCCCAGCTCGGAAAGCGACACGAAGCCCAGCAACTGGAGCCTAATTCAGCTTCCCAGCCAGCGTAGACCCGGCAGCTACCATGGGGAAACGAAAACCGATCTCCAAGCCCCGTAAGCTGACCTTTGGCGTGGCAGGAGTGCGGCCTACCAAACATGGCGCAGGCGGAGAGCAGCCACGCTCTCCCTCGCTACACAGCACACCACACAGAGCGGACTCCAGAGGCAGCAACCGCTCCTCTCCTGCAATCTCATTAAGCAGCAGCCCGGTGAAATCCAGGGCTAATAGGTCATCTGAACACCAAACAACAGGTGAGAGGAGCATAACTGACTCTAATGACGACACCACCAGGGAGTTTATAGAGTGCATAGATGACTACCCCACAGTGGGACAGCCCCTGTCAGACAAAAAACTGAAGGACATGTTGGTATCCCTGAGAGGATCCCTGCATAGGGACATGCTATCCATAGTCACGCAGATCAAAAGGGAAGTGGAGGATATAGGGGACTTGCAGTAGCCCACAATGAGTTGGTGGATGACCACAATGACACAGAAGAGGAATTAACAGCAATCAAACTGAAATTAGCGGATTTAGAGGACCACTCTAGATGAAACAATGCGAAGTTCCGGGGGGTTGCGGAAACAGTACCCCCTTCGGAGTTGCGCAATCACATTCAGCAGCTCATAGCGGACCTCTTGCCTGACGCACCTAAGAGAGAAATCATGGTAGACAGGGCACACAGTCTCCCTAAACTGGCATTCCTGCCAGAGAATGTGCCTCGCGATGTGATTGCCAGGATTCATTTTTTCCACATTAAAGAAGCCCTTATGCAGATGGCCAGAAGGGCCCCATCGCTACCTGAACCGTACTCTGGAATAACTATTTTCGCCGATTTATTCAAACACACGATGCAAGCCCGCAGCAAGCTTGTCTCAATCACTAAATTATATTGCAATCACAATATGGTCTACAAGTGGGGCTTCCCTGCTAAGCTCCTTGTTACATGGGAGCACAAAAGCTTCACAGTCCCAACAGTTGAGCAAGGGATAAAAATGGCCAAACAATGGGGCCTTCTGCTGAATGATGTAGCAAACGACAAAGAGGGCAATCCACCCAGGGCACTCAAACCAGATTGGGAAAAAGTACCTGGCTGAAGAGAAATGCGCTACTAAATCGTTTTAAACAGGTCATCATATATTGGGAACCCTGCGGCTCCGTTGAGTCTTTACCCCCTCTACAAAAGCAGTGATCACTGCTCTAAAATTACTGTTTTTTTGTTTCTCGCTTTCTTTTTCTGTTTTAATGTTTATCTTTCCTGTTACAAGCAGTTTGAGGACACCACTGCCACTGACCCACCTCTAATCCTAAGACATACACACGATGGAAGATACAAGCATCCACATCACCTAGCTCTGAAGAACTGCAAGATCCGTACAACAATCCAGGTACCTTTTCATATTAACCCTTTAAAGGATTACAAGTCAACAAATTCTCACTTACTTACACTTCAAAACGGTGCTTAAAATTGTCTCGCTGAACGCCAATGGACTAAACAGCCCCTATAAAAGGAATGCCCTATGGCAAGAGGCCAAGAACCTCTTGGGAAATGTTATTTGCATACAGGAGACTAATTTCATGGCCGCTAAGCTGCCTAAATGTACACACAAATCTTTCCCCCACATCTTTACTGCAAATGCAGCAGTGAAGAAGAGAGGAACTATGATTGCAGTTAAAAACTCAGTTACGTTTAATCTACAAACTTCAATACTGGATCAGCAAGGGAGATTTGTCATTTTGGTGTGCGACATCAATAATATTACATATACACTAGTCAATATATATGCACCAAATGTGCGACCTATTGCTTTTCTACGCAGACTCTTAAGAAAAATTAACCAAATACGCAAAGGACAGCTGCTCATATGTGGTGATTTTAATGCCATTGTTGACCACAGGTTAGACTCCACAGTGACATCACACTGTCGCAACACTCTACAAGCTTTTCTTCACAGGGAAGACTTGTACGACATATGGAGGTGCCTTAATCCAGCAGAAAGAGACGATACATATTATTCGGCACCGCATAAAATTGTGTTGGATATGTCAACACTATCTAAAGTAGAAGAATACATTCAATTCTGTGGTCAGATCACGCACCAATTTCTATATCAGTAGCAGAAATGTGCATTCAAAATCCTGTCTATAGGTGGCGTAACAATGTAAGCCTCTTTTCCAGGTCGCCACATAAAGACAATCTCAAATCTGATATTAATGAATTCTTTGAAAAAAATGTTACCCTAACCATGTCTATACCCTTAGTTTGGTGCGCCCACAAGGCCTATGTAAGGGGCTTGTGGATTCAGATGGAGGCCAGGGAAAAGAGACAAAAAACTCTAAAGATGTCTAACTTGTTTTCCAAAATTAAACACCTAGAATCCCATCATAAAAGCACCTTGGCAGACGACCAACTAGCAGAGTTGACAAAATTGAGGAATGAGTTGAAGACTATCTTAGACACAAAATATGACAACGCGTTAAGATGATTTAAAGCATTGCACTATTCCCAAAACAATAGGGCAGGCAAATTTTTAGCAAACTATCTAAAGCAGAGGCGGATTAGCTCTAAGATAAGCCACATCCTAGACCCAAACAAACAGCTGGGTGTGTCAATAGAAAGCTAATGACACACTCAAATCAGTATGCAGATCGCACTGCAAATTAGGATAGGAATCGGATTGCATGGATGTGAACACCCATGTGATCTGATTCTGCTGCGTAACAAAAAAAGGGCCCAAACAAAAGTGTTCCACCCGGAACACATTGCTGAGGCGTTCCAAAAATACTACAGGGCCCTGTACAATTTGGACAGAGACCCAACTACCCCACAACCCATATCCATTTCAAACTATTTGAACTCAGTCACTCTGCCAAGGTTGACAGAAGAGGAGTTGACAGATCTCAACTCCCCTATCAGACATGATGAGGTTCTGGATGTTATAAAATTAATGCCTAATAATAAATCACCAGGAGTCGATGGCTTCACCTCTGAGTACTATATAGTTTATTCGGCAGAACTAGTCCCACATATGACAGCACTGTTCAATACCATAGCTGAGGCCGCTTCTATACCTGCAGAGATGCTACAGGCTACAATAATTACACTGCCCAAACCAGGGAAGACTCCGGAAAGTCCACAAAATTTTCGCCCTATATCTTTATTAAATTCCGATTTAAAAATATACGCCAAAGTACTAGCCAACAGGCTAGCGAAAGTTACCCCAAAATGTATTAAACCAGACTAGGTGGGATTTGTGCAGGGCAGACAGGCCCCAGATGGCACTCTGCAAATGCTAAACCTTCTGCACATAGTTGAGAAGCGGGGATGCCCACGGTGTTCCTCGCTTTCGATGCAGAGAAAGCATTTGACCAAGTGCACTGGGGCTACTTACAGGCGGTTTTACGCAAATTTGGCCTGCAGGGCTTTGTCCTGTCGGTGATCTCTACACTGTACACTTTGCCCTCCGCAAACATCTATACTTCCAATGCACTATCCACAACCTTGCAAATTACAAATGGCACGCGGCAGGGGTATCCCCTATCTCCCTTGATTTTTACTTTAGTGATGGAGCCCCTTGCAGAGGCAATCAGACAAAACACAGCTTTTACTGGAATCCCAATAAGAGGTCATCAACATAAAATTGGCTTATTCGCAGAAGATGTCATACTATCCCTAACCAATCCGGAGTCTACCCTGGCAGCGGTAAAGGCAGTCATAGAGGAGTTTAGTAGAGTCTCATATTCAAAGTTGAACACTACAAAATCGCTTATCCTCCCCATAAACATTACCAGATGGAAACCTGTAGATCTTCAATCACAATTTAACTTCACCTGGACAAAGGGAACACTCCCATACTTAGGAATAAAATTAACAGCCCAGACCACCGAGGTGTGTAAGGCAAACTTTGTACCTCTTATACAGACAGTTTCTCAGGACTTGACATGCATAGCCAAATTCGAACTAAACTGGCTGGGTCGAAAAGCGGCATATAAGATGTTAGTACTACCAAAAATGTTGTACTTATTTAGAACAATCCCCATCTCACTTCCACAATTTTTTTTTCATAAGCTTAATGTCACCATCAGGCACTATATATGGCAGGGAAAGTGCCTAGATTGGCATTTTTGACCCTAATAAAACACAAGAGCAATGGGGGGGTTGGTCTCCCGGCACTAGAACACTATCATAGGGCGGCGCTGATAGACCAGCTCCATGCCTGGTGCGATGATTCCACTGACAAACTTTGGGTCAGTATTGAAAAAGTGTCAAGAGATAATGAAGACTTTACATCCTTACTACTAGCATGTAGAACAGTCTTTCCAATTAAAACACCTAATCTACTAGCAATATAAGCTTCTGTCCAAGCTTGGAACTCAATACACAATAGGCCCAATACAGAATTTACAAAATCACAAATATTCTCCCCAATCAAGGTCATTGAGCACATTATTCCAAATATCAATGTACAAAACTGGGTGGACCACAGTGTTCACTATATTAAAGATATAGAATTAGATGACCCAAAATACAACTTCTACGAGACATTACAAATAAAACACTTACTAGCAAAATATAGTATTAAAACAATAGAAGTAATGGGCGAGATATGGGAGTTGATAAGGGAGAGGCCCTACAAGAAGGGGGGCATCTCCAAGGTTTACTCCCAGATATTACCTGTCAATCAATTCAATGAGACGGCCCCTATGCTAGCCTGGGAATGAGATTTAGACATAAAATTCAGCATCTTGGAGTGGAAACGAGCTAGACAAACTACGTTCAAAGCATCTAGGTGTGTGCATAATTGGCACAATTATTTGAAGATAAACCATAGAAGCTATATGGTCCCCTCAAAATTTAAAAAAATCTTCCCACATTCATCTTCAAAATGTTGGAGAGAATGCGGAGAACCAGGCACCCTATACTACATATTCTGGACTTGCAAGGGCCTCCGCAACTTCTGGCAGGAAATCTTCTCCCTGATTCACAGGGTGACAGCTGGAACTGGCTCTCCTGCAACTCAGACTGGAGAGAGTTCCCCAAAAATGTCACGCTATAATTGTTCATATCCTAACAGCAGCTCATATACATTTGGCTTCCCTCTGGAAGACAAATAAAATACCACAGGCCTCTGCAGTCATCCATAAAGTACAAACGATAGCCAGATACGAACACTTGTTAGCATATAGTACGGACTCAGTACAGGTGGTAGTTCGGAGTTGGAACAGCTGGACAAGCTTATTCTCTAGTTGATATGATATCCATTCATTGAGTGTCAGGAGGTGTCAATGTGGCTTTACTAAAAGTAGTTCTCATTCTGTATTCATATTTCTCTTTCTCACGTTTACTTCTTCCGTTTTGCTTTTCTATTCTTTTGTTTTTTTCTATCTTTCCTTCACTCAAAACTTTTCCTTGTTAACAGTATCAATAAGTAACAATATTTAACGTGGTGTTACATTCTTGATAAAACTGAAGTTACTCCTGAATGAATATAAAATATGAGGATGTTGATTGCACGAAAAGCTTTCCTGAGGTGCCTCTCACCCCCGGAGCGCAGATTGATGCCAGTTGGGGTGCCCCGGGGGGGGGGGAGGGGGGGAGACCTGAGGAGGTTTCGTCACTACTGGGCGCAAAGCCACAAACAAAGCCACAAACATTGTCTTAGATGAATAATATATTGGCAACAAAGTATCTTAAATGTAATTATCTGCCTTCCTATTCAATTGTAATATATATTTGTTATTGTATTGACAACATTTTTCAATAAAAACTATTTGAAAAGAAAAACACCAGTCATAAAGAGGTGGAAAACTATGTCTGTATATATACAATCCATATATTTGAATGATTCTGGTTAAATTACGTGCAAATACCATATAGGCATGAAAAAAAAAAAAGAAAAAAGGAGGATAGAATTTAAGTAATGTGAATGGGGATCCAATTAATTATCGACTTAAACAGTTTAAGTCAAATTCTACTTTGTGGCCTAGGGGAGTAAAGTTTGCATCTCATAAATCCAGCGGGATTCAGATTTGCTCAAGGAAATAATTTTATTACTTCCCCTCCAATGTGGCTTGTATTTTTCTATTGCGCGTGTTATGTCACTCGCACCTTGAATTGGATCTGAGAGTCAACTAGTCGTGCAGCTGTATAAATTACCCCCTAACTGGGGGAAAAAAAAAATATGTTGGAAAAGTTTACAGCCTTCCTCCTCCCCGCAGTTGATAGTATACTTTCCTCCTTATTATCTGAATGTGCTAAATAATAGTGCTATATTCATGCAAATATTCCACTCAGTGAAGGTGAAAATACCACTATGTAAACAATTACAAAGGATAATCTACAGTGTGCCAAATTGCTGACAGTGACAAACAAACAAAAACATTGATAATGCAAAAAAACTGACACAATGTAAATATTAAAAAACAAATCATTTGTGCCCAAATGTCAATGCTCCAGTGCTCTATGTGCTTCTTCAAACTCTAACTTTTGTGATCCACATGCCATCAGCCCGCACTCACCAGATAGGTTAGACTCCTGTGTATGACAGAAGGAGTCTTGCAAGCGTTTAGGTCATTTGTAAGGAGACCTGGACCTTATGCGTGGTGTGGGTGACCTCGTTCCGGTCCTTGCACTGTGCATACACCTCCTGGGATCCTTCTTTTGCAGATATGGTGCTTGTTAAAAAAAGAGCTTACATATGTAAAATCTTAAAAACTTTTTATTCATTGAAACCACCCTTGTAGTCTCTGGGGACAGTGTACGCCTGATTTCCTCTGTGTGCGTTCCACTTCCCTGGACAGGTTCTCTTTTCTCTTATTTTAATTTTATTTTTTATTTCATTTATTTTTATTTCTATTTTTGTTTTAATTTTATTTAATTTTAATTTTATATTTGATTATATATTTTTATCTTTATTTTAATTTTAATTTTATTTGTTATTTTCATTTTTAATACATTTTTCACCTTATTATACACATTACATATTTTCCATATGTTTCACGCTATATATGATGGATATTAGAAACATATACTATATTGTGATATTTCAAGACCATTATGCTTTTCTATGCTTAGTATTAAAATGAGTTAGTTTACTCAAGGTCCTTTAATCAGATCTACATGCCGCTAGGATATGTTATTGAATATCTTATTTTTTGTTTCAATATGTTTAATTTAATCAATAGCGCAGGCTATTGTCACCCAGCCTCCGAACCCTTGATAAAGTCATGTGTTTGTGACGCAACGCGCCAGCAGGAGTCGGGTGACGGCCGAATCCGGAAGTATTGCTTTTCCAGCGTCCTGTTGATGTGTGACCCCATACTGACATCTTTACCCATGCATTGGTGATTTTAACTGTAAGTCTACCTTGTTTTAATAAACCCTTACGTTTTCATACTACACTGTGAGGAGTTATCTTTTTACTTGTTACATGTAGGGATGAGCTGTCGTTTCGAGTCGAATGTAAGTTAGACTCGAACATTGGCTGTTTGACCGTTCCCTGAATTTAGAACATTATGGGGCGTTCGCGCCAAATTTGCGCGTCCCATAATGCATTGCTAGATCGCACAAAATGTTGCTCGCTGATTGGCCAAAGCATGCACGTGACCCGCATGCTTTGGCCAATCATAGTGTGCTCTGCTGTAAGAGCCATGATTGGCTAAAAGGCAGGGTACCTTTGGCCAATCATGTCTCAGGGGTCTCCATCCACAATCCACACTATATAAGGCTGCTTGAACAGCGGCCGCGTGTAGTGTGTAAATGTGGAGACCGGAGACTGATGTTGATCTAGTTTAGCTAGTTTGGTTAGTGTTGTGTAGGCAGTGTAGTATATAGATCTAGCGTACAGTATATACAGTCAGTGCAGGCAGTGTAGTATATAGATCTAGTGTAGCCTATATACAATCAGTGCAGGCAGTGTAAGAATATATATGTACCATATACAGTATATATATATTTTTTTGTATATATATATATATATATATAATACGCTGCATTTAGTGTAGAGTATATATACAGCTCATTCATTGTATAGTATATAAAGTCCGTTCAGGCAGTGTAAGAATATATATGTACCATATATAATATATACTGTGTGTATATATATATATATATATATATATATATATATATATATACAATACGCTGCATTTATTGTAGACTATATATACAGCTCATTCAGTGTATAGTATATAGAGTCCATTCCGGCAGTGTAAGATTATATATGTACCATATATATGAGGCACAGTGGTGTAGTGGATAGCACTTTTGCCTGGCAGCAAAATGGTTGCTGGTTCGAATCCCAACCACAACTCTAGCTGCCTGGAGTTTGCATGTTCTCCCTGTGCCTGCGTGATTTTACACCGGTTTCCTCCCACACTCCAAAGACATGCTGGTAGGTAAATTAGATCCTGTCCAAATTGGCCCTAGTATATGTATGAATGTGAGTTAGGGACCTGAGATTGTAAGGTCCTTGAGGGTAGGGACTGATGTGAATGCACAATATATATGCAAAGCGATGCGTAAATTGACAGCGCTATATAAGTACCTGAAGTAAATAAATACTATGCTGCATTTAACCACTTAACAACCGCTCCATAGACAAATGACGTCTACAGAGCGGTTGCTTAATTCTGGGAGGACGTCAATAGGGGCGCGCACACGGGAACATCCGTAACCGTCGGGTCCGGGGGACCCGACTGATCACGGATCGTGGTGAATGGCCGCTGTGCGCGGCCTTTCACCACGTGATCGCGCCGTCAAATGACGGCGTGATCACATGTAAACAAGCCGGCGGAAGCGCCGGCTTCTCTCTCCTCTCCGCACCGATTGGTGCAGTGTGAGAGGAGAGAGGGGGGAGAGAGGAGGTGCTGCAGCGCTGTGGGCGATGTGCAATGCCCACAGCGCTGCCAGGTGACAAAATACTCCCCCCCACCATCTATTTACCACCCACC
>BLSH010440363.1:358251-370859 GCA_018402905.1 Glandirana rugosa
GTTTCTTCAATGTTCCTTTCTTCTCTCTTTTCCTACTTCCCCCTTCCCCCCCTCTAACTTTTCACCGCCCTTCTACCTGAGACTTATCCCCTCTTCCCATCTTTTTCTCCCTTCCTATAATTAATTCTGTTCCAATGTGTCATCACTATGGAGCAATTCTAAACACCTCTCCCTGTGGCAGAAGAGGCAGTGGCATTCACCCTTTCAGGCAACTCTCCTCCTTGGTAACTCTCTTAGACCCACACCCTCTGGAGCACAGTGAGTCCCCATTAGGGGTGCCGTGAAGGTGTCCTGGTCACCCGAGCCTATGCCTGAAAACTTTGCTCGTTCCACCCTTATCGATGCCACTTTTAACCCACAATACCCCATGTATTCTGCTACTGCCGCAGTAACTCTCCAATATGATGTTATGTCTTCACCTGTCTTACAATGTATTACAACAACTTGATTTCTAAGCTCCTTTGTAACTTCTTTGAAAATCAAAATAAAAGTTGTTAAAAAAAAAAATAAAAAAAAAAATAAAATAAATTGTTGAAATTAAGTATATATAGTAATATAAAGATGAGAAAAATTGATTGAAAGGTAACGATGGGACATGTAATGTGTAAAACTGCAATATACAATTAAAAGGGACAATATTGATGGTTATTGAAAACTCAGCATAAATAGTGATGATTATAATGGAATATGTGTGTAAATAATGAAAAATACAGCAGAAGAAAAAATTCATGAATTAAGTTCACACCCCCCGATGTGAAGCCCGGAAGAAAAGGTTTAAAACTGTATGTTTCGTTTAGTCCAGGAGGGGAAGTGGCTTGAAGGGTATGGATCCACTTCAGTTCATGTTGGAGGAGTATCTTGTTGTAATCACCTCCACGCAAACCAAAGTGTACCCGATCTAGGGCCAAAAATACGACCCTAGGAAGGGTAGTTGAATGGACAGAGGTCATATGTCGGCCAATGGGGGTATCAGGATCACGTTTAGTTATGGAGAGTGTGTGTTGGTATATACTTTTCCAAAATTCATTTTTGGTTTTCCCAACGTAGTATCCTCTGCATTCACATGATAGGAGATATACCACGCCGGGAGTTTTACAATTCACAAAGTGTTTAGGACTAAATAGTTGCTGATTGGGTAATATAATTTTATGGCGTCTATCCATATACTGCCAGTAATTACAACCACCACAGGAAAAGGTGCCCCGGCGGATGCAGGGGTTACCTCTGGGGGTCCTAAATTCACTCGACACCAGTCTGTCGACGACCGAGGGTGCCCTACGGTAGGCAACAGGTGGTTTGTCTGGTACAAATGCAGATAGCTGGGGATCCATAGTAAGAAGATGCCAATATTTATTGAGGATATGTTTAATTTGTTTATGTTGAGTGGAATATGTAGTGACAATGCGGGTAGTGGAGTCAGAGGTCTGAATTTGTAGGGATTGTTGAGAAGTATTTTGGTGTTTTTATAGAGTAAATCTTTTCGAGGGATATTCTGGACTCTCCTGAAGGCTCGCTTTAGGGAGGCACCAGAGTACCCACATTCCAAAAGTCGTGTTTGTAATTCCTTGGCCTCCTTTAAGAAGGAGAGTTCATCTGAACAATTTCGACGAACGCGAAGGTACTGACTATAAGGTATAGAAGCCAAAAGTGGCTTAGGGTGGAAACTGCTGGCATGAAGCAGGGAATTTCCAGCCGTAGATTTGCGAAATAGTTGGCTTGACAATAGCCCATCCTGGCCCTTTCGGACCAAAACGTCCAGAAAGGGCAGTTCATGTGTATTGTAGGACATGGTAAAATGTAAATTCAATTCATTATGATTAATGAAGACCAAAAACTGTTGTAATTGGGAGGCGGAGCCTCGCCATAGCATGAAGATATCATCGATATATCGATGCCAGGCTAGTATGTGGTCAGCATAAATACAAATACCTGGGTCATGCCAGAGTTGGCGCTCCCACTCCCCCAGGTACAGGTTGGCATACGATGGGGCACATCTAGTCCCCATCGCCACCCCCTGCACCTGGAGGTAGTGAGCGCCGTTGAAAGAAAAATGTTATGTTCCAGGATGAACTGAAGGGCCTGTACTACAAACTCATCATATTGAGGGTCTAGGGTGTTAGAAAGAGTAAGTTTGTGTTTGATGGCTGCTAGACCTAAATGATGTGGAATGGAGCTGTACAAGGCCTTGACGTCGATGGCGACCAAAATAGTGTCGCCATTGACGCGGAGGCCCTCCAAAATTTGTAAAAAGTGAATAGTATCACGCACATAGGAAGGAAGTTTAACAACTAAAGGTTGTAAATGGTTATCTACCAACTGACTGAGAATTTCAGTTAAGTTGCCACAACCGGAAACGTTTGGGCGACCTGGTGGTTTCTTGGGATTTTTGTGAATTTTAGGTAATGCATAAAAAGTTGCCGTACGAGGGTGACTAGTGCGTATATATTCCCATGTAAGTTTTGGTATTGCATTAAAGTAATAGGCTCTATCTATGAGAGCATAAAATTCTTTAGAAAAGCGATCTATTAGACTAGAAGGAATAACCCGATACCAACTGGAGTTGTTTAATATGGACATACACATGTCCATATAATCCGTGCTGTTCATAATAACAACATTTCCACCCTTATCGAACGGTTTAATGACCAAATTGGTGTTAGACGCTAAAGTTTTTAATGCGTTTTGTTCACGAGTGGAAAAGTTGGACGAAGATTGAGAAGGATTAAGTAGACTAATTATATCTTTAGTAACCATTTTTAGAAAGGTAGCTGCATTATGATTAGAACTAGGGGTGGATATTGAGAAGATGGTTTCTTAAGCTTGGGAATGTGAGTTTGTAAGGTATCTGGCGTAATATTGTCAGTTAGGCCAAGTAACTCCTCAAGGTCTATGGAGTCAATAAGATCTCCAGATTCATTCTCTTCTAATAGAGATATAAGAAGGTCCAGGGCTTCCACATCGGGGGGAGGTGGTATAGGTGTAATGGTGGTGGTGGTGTTGGTTTTAGCATAAAGAGACTTTAATAAAATATTTCTAATGTAGAGATGAATATCTTTAATGGTATTAAAGTTATTAAGACGGAAATCAGGGCAAAAGGTTAGGCCCCTGGCCAAAACCTGATATTCATCTGGTGATAGTATGTGAGTCGATAAGTTGACTACATTCAGTGTTGTGGGTTCATATTGGTTTTCTTGGTGGATTTGTTCTTGGTTTGGTGACTCTGTGTTTTGTTGCGCAATTGATCTAAAAAAGTCCCTCGCATGGGAGTTTGTTTATAGGGAGTGGCTGGGACGTGGAGAGATGAGTGTGCATAGTGATGGGTGAAATGGGTGGTCTCAGGTGCTGGAGTACTTGTGTGAGTATCAGGTCGTGTTGTAGTGGTACGTACATTACCTGCATCTTGGTGCAAATCAGTTGGTGGGGAAGAGGAATGATCTCGAGAATTGTCGCCCTGTCGTCGACGCTTAGAACGTCGCGAATGTTAGGATGCACCTAGAGTTGGTATAGAGATTGGAGAGGCAGAGGAATATGTAGAAAATGTAGAGTTATCATGTTTAAAAGTTTTGACATTGTATTGTGACGAGCGTCTATTGGATGTTGCTTGGTGCCACCTATATGCTCTTCAGATCACGATGTAATTTTTTTGTCTTTACTGATTAGAATATCTTCATTAAATTTTAAAAGATGAATTTTCAATTTATTGTCTAAATCAGAGACCAGAGCATGGGTCTGGTGTGGAACCAAGACCTTTTGCAATGTATCAATCTGTTTATCCAATTCCACTATACGTTTATTGTATTCTCCAATCAGTAATGACATCATATTTTTTGAACAAAGTTTCAAATTATCCTCCCATTGCTGCTTGAAATTAGGATCTAAAATTTCAAATGAGGGAAAACATTGGACACGTTAGCCAAAGGGGTTGATGTCCTCTTTGGTATAATCTTGAAAGTTTTTTACATGCCAATGTAATAAAGATTTTTTCTCCAATATTTGACAAAGGTTGATGTAAGTAGATGTAATAACAGATTCAACTGCTTCATTCTTACCAAACTCCTCATGCAGATTGAACATGAAAGACATCCATTGTTCACCCTGGTATTTGGCCATGTTGGGAGAAAGAAAAGAAAAAGAAAAAAAAAAAAAGGAAAAAGAAGAAAAAAGGAAATTGGGAAACGCACCTGTCTAGAGAGCCACTCACAAAGAGAGGGGATGTAGAGGGTATTTGCTACCCGATTATGGCAAGATAAAATTGGAGAGGGGAGTGGTTCTGTATAGACAGGAAAGGACTGCCACGTCCTAAAATTGACAAAGATATTTTAGAGTGGGAGTGATATCCAAAACATGTATTATCCCCCTGGACTTTACAGGCAGTCATATAAAGTAGAAAAAAACATGGAAATAGTAAAAAACGAATACATTTTATTGGTACAAAAAAATAGAATAGGACATTGGAGTGAGCGAGGACACATGAGTCACAAGCTCACTTCAAACAATGCATGTACATATACAAAAATCCACAATCAATGTATACATCATTGACAAATTAGAAACACAAAGGTTTTTTATACATGGTACCACAGTTAACAGCAAACATTGAATAGCTTTGATGCATTTGAGATTGGGCACACTCAGGAACCGCATTGGTGGCAGGATCCTGGGGCTGTATCACAAATATCCCAACATGTTTTCGGTCAACCCTTCATCAGGGGACAATGGACATCAAGCAAAGCAGAAATGGTGCTGTCTGTAAAAGAGTTAAGTCATATGTAACAGCATAAATCTTGTTAGCAGTACACCTAGTGTATATTACAGGTAGTTTGGTAAAAATGCGCTTCCAGAGGAAAAGCTGGAACGAGGAAGAGAGAAGTTGAGATAAAACATCACTTACATCTGACTGGAGGTACCATCAACCAAATTTCAACGCAGCCCAGGAGAGGATCTAGAAGCCAGGTCCAAAGTGGGCCAAGGGGAAACTAATGCCCCAAGGGGGAGGGAGGCAGTGAATGCTATGCAACCACAAGGGGCCCAAAGTGGCTAGGTCAGCTGGACCTCACATAGAGGTATATGGTGACACTAATGAAAAAGGGGAAGGAAAGGAAAATGTATGCGTGTATAGATGTATAAAAGTACAGCATAATGTATGGCGGGGAGCACAGGGGCCCCTCGTCATGACATATTCAGGCGTACCCTTAGACTGTGCCGGATGAATGCATTGCCAACTGAGGCATATCATCTATACTGCATTAAATGGTCAATACCCATAGTGTGTGTGTAGACCATACACATACAACCATCTCGTTGCCAAAAAGGCCAGGTTGAGTGGTAAAGAAACAATGTATTTAAGTGTCACTATCATTGCATGCGGCACAGAAGGGAAGCTATAGCAGTTGATAGATTCAGAATTCCAATGCACCTGTGTCCGTACGATCCATTCGCATGTGGGCTGCATATGGTGGTTAGTAAAAAGTAGGACCAATATATAAGGCAGTCGGCGTCGGCGGCAGCCAATCCGCCGCAACATGCACAGGTGCTGACCGCTCATGTAATGCGGGCGGGAAGCCCGCATACCAAGCGCAGAGGGACCCTCCGGAGTGTATGGCGCACGGCGTCGCCCCGCTACGATGAGCGGGATGACGTCATGCGCCAATACCTCCGCCGCCAGGTGTGTCCCGGCGGACGGAAACCCGCCAAGACAAAAAGCTCGCTCCTACAAGGAAATGCCCTGCATTTGCAGCGGCATACGACCTGTGGAGCCCGCCTGCCGGGTGGTGCATAAGATGCCTCACCCCCACGGGGGACATGTGCGACCCCTAGTGGCAGATGTTGGAAAGGGCGAATTGAAAAAAGGGAAGAATGACCAAAGGTGGTGTAACAGTACAATAGCAAGTGATGAAGAAAATCAGACTGGGAATGGGGGATGAATGCGAGAAAAAAAAAGAGCAAGAATGTGTATGATGCCTAAATACAGGAAAAGGCCAAAGAGTATATGGGGGCAAATTGGATTAAATTAAATTGTTGAAATTAAGTATATATAGTAATATAAAGATGAGAAAAATTGATTGAAAGGTAACGATGGGTAATGTGTAAAACTGCAATATACAATTAAAAGGGACAATATTGATGGTTATTGAAAACTCAGCATAAATAGTGATGATTATAATGGAATATGTGTGTAAATAATGAAAAATACAGCAGAAGAAAAAATTCATAAATTAAGTTCACATCCCCCCGATGTCAAGCCTGGAAGAAAAGGTTTAAAACTGTATGTTTTGTTTAGTCCAGGAGGGGAGGTGGCTTGAAGGGTATGGATCCACTTCAGTTCACGTTGGAGGAGTATCTTGTTGTAATCACCTCCACGCGAACCAAAGTGTGCCCGATCTAGGGCCAAAAATACGACCCTAGGAAGGGTAGTTGAATGGACAGAGGCCATATGTCGGCCAATGGGGGTATCAGGATCACGTTTAGTTATGGAGAGTGTTTTCCCGACGTAGTATCCTCCGCATTCACATGATAGGAGATATACCACGCCGGGAGTTTTACAATTCACAAAGTGTTTAGGACTAAATATTGTTTGATCCAATAAATTACCTATTTCCAGTACTTTGGATAGGTGTACATTCCCACCAAAATGGAGAAAGGTACCTCTTTTTTCCTGGCATCTCCGACAAGTGTCTGAATAAGCATAATTCCATTGTTTAAGTTGGATGGGAGTGCGGTACCACTGGGTGCGAATCTTGTATGAAATCTCTTGAAGTTTGGAGCTTAGAGAACATTTATGGGTGAAGACAGCCGCCTTCTCCCATTGAGTATCAGAAATCATAATTTTTAAATCCTTTTCCCAGCGTTTTTTAAATTTATCAGCATTATCATTTAATGGTTGGTATAGCCAGTTGTACATCAGAGAGGTGCCTCTTCTGAGGGGTTTTTGATCTAAACAAAGTTTCTCAAAGCCTGTGAGAGGTCTTGTTAACAAATCCTTCTGTTTGTTGTTCTGAATGAAGTCAAATATTTGTAGATATTTCCAAAAGGTCAGTTGATTTGGTAAAATCATATGCCTAATGCCGAGAAGTTTTTAATATTTCCATTTGCAACACAGTGTAATACAAGTAGAGGATGGTTTGAATCTTTTGAAATAAGATTCAATTTTTCAGAGCCTGGTGGAAAGTCTGGGTTGTTTAGTATTGGAGACAGAGGGCTTTGGAAGGTGGAGAGTTTATGTAAGATGGCGGCTTTGTGAAATGCTTTGAGTGTTGGTGCGATCAGGGGATGGTTTCGCACTTCAGGTGTATATTTTTGAGGATTGGACCATGGGAGGTAATGAATATGAGAGTTTATACCATTTTTTCTAATTTAACCCAATCTTTGCTAGTTTCATGGCAATGCCAATCAATGATTCTGGTTAGGTGAGAGGCATAATAGTAATTTTTGAAATTGGGGATGCCTAACCCACCCTTTGCTTTGGGTAAATGCAGGAGATTCAGATTTATTTGTGGTCTTTTGTTTACCCATAAAAATTCCCTTTGCTTAGTCCTGAGTTGTTGGAAGAAAAAGTTAGGAAGATCTATTGGTAAGGCATGGAACAAATAGATTAGCCTTGGTAAGATCACCATTGTTAGAATGGCTTCTCTCCCAAACCACGAGAAATGTTTGGGGTTCCACTTAGTAAGATCCCTTTCTATGTTTTTAAGAAGGGGTTTGAAATTGTTGATATAAATTTTGTCAATCTTTGGGGTCAATTTTGATACCTAGGTATTGCAGGTTGATTTTTTCCCATTTATAGGGGCAGTTTTTGTACGTAAGTTCGCTTGCCTGTTTGCTGAGGGTGAGATTCATGGCTTCAGATTTTTTGTGGTTGATTTTAAAGTTTGCGATATATTTAAAAAGTTGGAACCATTTGTTTAGGTTGGGTATAGTGATATGTGGTTGAGATATAAAGAACAACATGTCATCGGCGTAGGCCGCAATCTTGTACTCTATCTTGTCAATCTTAATCCCATGAATATCTGGTTGTAAATTGATTGATCCTATTAAGGGTTCCAATGTGATAATAAATAGTATTGGGGATAGAGGGCATCCCTGTCTTGTTCCGTTCCTGATATGTATAGGGTCTGAGAGTGTGTCATTAACTTTGACTCTAGCAGTCGGGTTCGTGTAAAGTTTACTAATCCAATTAAGCATCTTGTCTCCAAGTCCAATATATTTACAAGTGGCAAGCATATAATCCCATGAGATTCTATCAAAGGCCTTTTCTGCATCAGTTGATAGTAGCATACCTTCCATGCTGTCCAAGTGTGTTATGTGAATAAGGTTTAGGGCTTTAATAATATTATCCCGAGCCTCCCTCCCTGGCATGAATCCAACTTGTTCTGGGCCAATGATTGTTTCTAGCACAGGTTTAATTCTGTTAGCTAGAATCTTGGCTAAAATTTTGAGGTCAACTTTTAATAGTGAGATGGGTCTGTAGTTGGAACAGTCTGTTGAATCTTTGTCTATTTTGGGGATCACGGTGATGTGGGCAAAAGTAAGTTCTTGAGGTGGGTTGGGATCTTTGAGCAAGTGATTAAGGGCACAGGTAAGGTGTTTATTCAAAATAGGTTCATATGTTTTGTAGTACATCGTTGTGAACCCATCTGATCCTGGGCTTTTACCAGTTTTCATATCTTGAATAGCAAGGGTAACCTCCTCACAAGTGATAGGTTTGTTCAGTCGGGTCGTGTCTAAAGGGGATAACTTGGGAAGTTTGCTATTGATGAGCAATTGTTGGATGATTTGCTCCCTGTTGTCAGTGAAACCTTTTGGTTTGGCTTGAGTAGGTAAATTATATAATTTAGTATAAAATTCATGAAACAATTGAGCTATAGTCTCCGAATCAAACTTGGATTTGCCATGTTTGTTATGGATACATTGGATATTCCCTGCAAATTGTGAATCTTTTAACGCTCTGGCTAGATACTTGCCACTCTTATCACCGAATTCGTAATAAATTGACTTTTTAAGGAAAAGTGATCGCTTACACTTTTGGTCTAAAATAGTTTGCAATTCTTTCCTTTTATCTATTAGTTCCTGTTCAAGCGCCAGTGATAGAGATTGTTTGTGTTGTGTCTCTAGTGCATTGATCTTTGTTATAATTTGTTACATGCCTTTTTCCCTTTCCCTTTTTTTCCGGGCACCAAATTTGATGAATTCACCCCTTATGACGCTTTTGTGAGCCTCCCAGGATATCATTGGTGAGGTTTCTGCATTGGTATTTAACTGAAAGTACTCACTGATAGAGGCTTGTATGTGTTTCTGTATTTCCTCATCTGTTAAGAGGGTGGCATTAAGTTTCCAATTAAATTTTCACTGTGGGGACGTAGGAGTCAAGAGGGAAACTGATATTGGGGCATGATATGAAAGTAAAATAGACCCTATCTCGGCTCCACTTAAGTCTGGCAGGCCCTTTGGGTGATAAATACGTGATCTATTCTGGTGTATCTTTTGTGTGGTGCGGAGAAGTAAGTGAAATCTTTGGATGAAGGATGAAGGGTCCTCCAAGTGTCAATCAATGTTAGGAACTGTAATAATATCTTTATTCTCTTAAGAATTTTGTACGAGACACACGTTTTTCCAGAGGATGTGTCCAAAGATGGATTAAGGGGTATATTAAAGTCTCCTCCTAGAATTATGCATCCTCTGGCGAAACTTTTGAGTTCGTCTACAACAAGTCGGCAAAAGGAGATGTGAGATCTGTTTGGGAAATATACATTCGCGATAGTGGTTGGTTTCCCGTTCAGTGTTCCTTTCAGAAAGATGTATCTACCTTTTGGATCCATGTGTTGTTGGTCTACAGAGAAAGGGGTGTTTTTATTCAGGAGGATAGAGACTCCTTTCGTTTTTGCTGCCGGATTGGTTGCATGAAAGGCTTGGACAAAGTGTCTATTCGTAATTTTGGGAATTTGATGGCCCTTAAAATGTGTTTCCTGCAGGCGGACTATTTTCGCTTTACTTTTATGTAGTTCTCTAAGGATCTTGTTTCTCTTCTCTGGAATATTGAGTCCATTAACGTTATGAGAAACAATATCCGGAGACATCCCCAATCCAGAGTAGGCCATAATAAGCACACTAGGCAGAAGGTGAGAGGGATGAAAAAGAGGCGGGACGGGGGAGAAGAGAAAAAAAAAAAAGATAAAGAGAGAGTCAAGCTCAGAAAGAAGTTAATAAGGTGTGGTAAACTTCCAGGCTGGTCTCTAGTACCACCCTGGGGGTTTGAGGTGATAGAACATTGCTGATAAATACTGTATGTAATCTAGATGTTTTCTATTGGGGGTTAGTGGAAGGTGAGGTTTAAGGAGATGATATTTTCCCGTATCCAAGATAAATCTCCGATATGGGGATGTGGTATAAAGAGTAGTAGATGTTCATGGGGAGGCTCTGCTACGACAATTAAAAGATAATAAAAAGCTTTAACTACGCGGTTTTGGGCGTGTGAAAGGTACATGAGAGAAGGGAATTAGGAATAAGAACATATATTGACAGATTCCTGAAATCAATTATTGCGGATAGGTATATCTTAAGCATCTGTAACAACTGTAACAACTTTCAACAAAAAAGATGTGAGGTAATAGCATCAGCGTCTGCAGTCCCCACCTCAGTGTAGAGCTATGGGGAAGTACAGGCGTCGGGGCCAATCCTCAGTATTATGCAATTAAGTAACCTGATACCCTGCATCTCCATTCTGAAAGAGTAGGATGGAGTGATCTATGTATATACTTAACACAACTGAGGACCGAGTAACCCATCTCTACATTCCGGCGGCCAGCAGATGTAGATCTGCTATGAACAAGGATGTGGGGAAAGCCAATCGGTGTCTCTTTACAGCTCCACAACGTCTAACATCAATACCCCACGCCCATCCACAGCAGTCAGATAATGAAAACTAGCATATTATTAAACAGAATAATAAACCAACATAAATTGGAGTGTTAATATAGAAAAAAAAGTTGAATTGAATTCAGTTACTTTGTAACAAAACAAAAGTCTGTTGGGACATGTTTGAGCTCCGATAAAAAAAAAGATCAGAAATATGAGACCATTAAGGTGAAGGAACCATATAAGAGGGGTTTTCTAGTTAACAAAGCGGGACAACAAATCTCCCTGTGATGATCAAGTTGTGGGGAAGACAGATTGTCCCTGGTTCAGGGACTCCCGGTTTAAGGATCTTAACAAGTTCTATAGGTGTTTCCTGATCATTATATCCGAAGTCATCACCGAGTGTACAGCCGTACTTAGGGGTGAAGTAACACAGACAATGTTTCATGTGAGAAGTTGGGGATAAGGTACAGGTAAACCCATTTCTTCAGATGAGGTCTAGATGACCAGACCGGCATGAGGATGGGGGGGGGGGGTGAGCCATATTTTGTGTTCATCTTATGACATCAAGTTTGCTTGAATAGAAGGGGGTTGTGTAAAGTAAGTTGTCCAATCAGGATAAAACTTGAGAGTGTAAAGCAAAGATCGTTACAATCTTTATTGGTCCTGTCCCCAGTTGTGGGGCATATAGATACATTATGCCAGCCAAAAAAAATTATTTTATGGCATTATTCATAAGCAGCACTTTATAAGTCAGCGAGATAAGTGTCATTTGGTAATTACACCGGCGATGTAGTCATGGTATTATTCTTTGGAGCTGATATAACAAATGTGTGGAAAGTGTAGAAACAGAGAATAAGCCGAAATGTTTATATAGTTCTGTGTACATTACCATAGGATGAGCAGTTTATCTGATGTAACAGTGGCATCTGTGGCATCCCACCGAGGAGACTCCGGTGGGACCTGGCCCCCAATGATGGTGTGGAAGGTCCCAATTTTGATACTGAATGGTTTCAATTTTTCAATCGGGCCGAAATGAAATTAATGGAAATGCTAATATCTAGGAAGGAGCATAAAATTAAGAATCTTGGGAATGTCATTAGTGACATTAAAACCAAGATTGAACCATTTTCAGACACAGAGGATTATAAAGAAAAAATGCGACAGTTGCAAGATTTTTTGGGCAAACTTGATAAGGATGTCCAAAAGAAAAAAATGAAAAAATATATAAGGGACACTAACGACTATCAAAATAAACAAGTTTACAAATGGCAGACTAAGATTGAACAAAATGTGACCCCTCCTGTGGGGGAAGCAGTCAGTACGGAGACTAGGTCCAGTACACCAGGGAATAAGAATACAAATAAAAAAACCCCGAAGGTCACTCACAATACCTCAGAAGCTACTCCCCGGGGGGTTGATAAAGGTTATTATGAAAGGAGAGATGTAATACAGAGACCTCCTCAATTTACATTACCAGTACATAATAGGTTTGAACCTTTGGAGGGAGATGCTTATTATCCGAATAGGAATCCCTATTATGACAGATGGGGGAACTATGACCAATATGGAAGCCCCATCAGAACCCATATGGGACCCCAATACCAGCAGGGGGGAAGAGGGGGATATCCGGGTCATCCAAATAACCAAGGGGATTTTCAGAGGAGAGGATCTGGAGGACCTCCCAGAAGGGCAAGGGGCCATTCCCAACGGAGAGGGAGGGGTGGTTACCCGCGCCTCAAAGGATGGGAGGAATG